>VXCM01002284.1:0-13745 GCA_014773175.1 Lucifuga dentata
CAGTAAGCTCTGCTGTGATTGGTCAGTTACAGTAATCAGGTGCTGAAATAAATATCATGTTTACCAGTACTGGTGTTAGAGCCATTTCTTGGTTAATTATCAAATGTTTAAAATATTTAATTTGTGAAAAGTAAAATCAAATAAGTTATTATTTAAGAATATTTATATAACTGATTGATGATCGCCAGCTGCTTTATGGAGGAGGAGTCTATTTATAGACATTCAGCTGGAGGCGGAGCCAGTGTTTATGAGGAACGGGACAGCGGTATAGTTTGACCTCACCTCATGTCATGTTTTCTTATTTTGATTTTGAAAATAAATAATTTACTTAAAGAACAAGAGCGTGATGTTATTATCATTCCAGTGTGAGTAAGGAAGAGAAGCCCCGTTAAAACGGTGAAGTTTTAAAACAGCTGCCATAACTAGTACATGGATTATTTTCAGGTAATCAGAGGAATACTGTGACAGTACCCAGAAAACCAGGTAATTTGCAAGAAATAAATTGATGGAACAACATCAGGGGGGTTGGCTTATATACGAGGTCGGCTTATACTCCAGCATATATAGCTAACATTCTTATACATCCACTGTAATAATGCAATTTTATGCTCATTTAGAAGTCGTTGCTTACCTGAAATCACAAGACAAACAGTACATCATGGTCAGCCAACTGTAACCTGGTGCTCTACTGTCTTCNGAAATCACAAGACAAACAGTACATCATGGTCAGCCAACTGTAACCTGGTGCTCTACTGTCTTCACCGTCAGTCATTAAAAAAAAAACAAAAAAACAGAGTAACGATCTAAGCCCCACCCATCCAAGTATGAATAAGGATACGGATAATTTAGTCGTTTCAATGGATACAGATATGAATAATGGTGTACTCGCTCATTCCTAATAAACTTCTCAGTTGGGAAAATTTAATCACGTTTGCAAATTTATGTCTTGTTGTTTTAAAATTGTCCATGGTTTTGGCTGCTCCTCCACTGAAGCAGTTTATTACATTTAGAACAACTGCAAACTCAACAAACTCATGGTGTTTTATGTTAAGAAAGAGTCAATCTGGCTTTTCAATTCAAACTGGAATTAGAATTTTACACCAGCTGACATTACAGCCCTCAATGCTTTTAATTCATTTGCTAAGGAACTAAAGAAATGGTTGATTGGTAATCAAATTCGTGAACACTGAATCCTGGATTTGAAGGGTGGAGGAAGGGATTTGATTGATTTCTGTTGAATTGAGTTATGTATGGAAAGCCAAATATGCCAAAATTAAATATATAAAAACAATAATATGAAATAAATAACTCTATGCAAATGCGCAAATAAATTATGAAATAATTCCATAAATCATTATTATCATGAAATCTTATTTCATAATAACACTTTTATTTCATAATGTCCCATTTTCTCTTTTTTTATAACACCATTTTTATTTCACAACACTTTTATTTCATAATTCCCTGTTTTTCAAGTGTTTTTTCATGTGAGAAAGTAGCTGCTTAGAATTCAAATATATACTGTAACCCTAATCNCCCCAAAAAAGCACTGATTTTCATTAGAACTTCCATTCTTACGTCCATCAGCTGATGTCACCTGCCAGTTACACTACAGAGGGTGCAAATAATTGCAGTCTAATTGTGTAAACATGTAAATAAATGTATATAGTTTGCTATTGCACATTTATATAACATATTTACTTGTTCCTTTTAAAAATTATTCTTATTCTTGTGTTGTTAAGTGTGTTTGTGTAACAATGTGTCTGCATGTGGTGTTTTAATTTATAAAGAATTTCCAAAAACACTGATCATAAATATATATAAGTTGGCTTTACAGTAAATCAGCATTCCTTGTAGACATGGCAACACCACACACACACACACACACACACACACCAACAACAAGCTAGGCTATTAGCTCAGTGATTAGCATGTTGAGTAGCCTAAACATTTCACACAATGGTGCTTGAATATGCTGGTAACAATTCCAAACACAGATGTATAATCATCATAATAGGTTGTGGGGTCACTTCCTTTTATTTTCAATATGCTGAGACAATCTGAGCAGAAATGTCATCATAAAGTGAGAAACTAGCAAACCTAAATCCCTTCCGGCAAGCTCCAACTTTCATTCTTACCCCACTCAAACAATGGTGAATTGACAATTTCTCTCAGCTCTTTCAGTCAAGCAGCTGTCACGAGTCTCAAGGATCATTCGGTTCATTCAGCTCATACGACTCTCGCAGTTCTTACGGCTCATCGGTTCTCGGATCATAGGTTCATCGGTTCATCAGTTCAAGTCTGCCCTCTGTGTCTGAGTTTCTACTCAGTGATCCTGTCTGTGAGTGCGCCCCCTGGTGGACACTCACCTACACTACATCAAATGACAGTTAAGCAGTGTTTGTGCCACACAAACTGGATTCCTGAGCCAAACAGACATTAGTTTAATGGTTGTTAGAATGTGTTGATTAATCTCAAAGATGGGATATTGTGAAAGAAAAAGTATATAAATATATTGAATAGCATTCATTTATATCACGGCCAGAATGAACCAGAAGTATGTGGTTCAGTTACGGCTGTGAACCGGTTCACCGATTCATGGACTTCGGTTCTTTTGATTCAATGAGTCGTGAACTGGCCATCTCTATTTGTTTGGAGTTTGGTTTGCTTTTCTGCACCTTAACACACCTCATTACTGACTTCCACACCTCATACTTTTTCATGTTTTGGTGTAATTGTTTTTAATTTAAAATACATTTATTTTTCTGGCATTGTGCATCCATCCCATTTATTTTTCATGGCCTTTGAATGGGGTTATGACACTCCCTTCCAGAATATCATTGGTTTCAGTTCATTCAACATGCTATTAAAATCAACTGTAGAGACTTGAAACATGCTGAGATAATAATTCATCACAATGAACAAGATGTGTGTTAGGCTTTTTTTTTTTTTTTTTTTTTNTTTTTTTTTTTTTTTTTTTGTCAAAGTAGCTTAACACAGAGCTGCATGAAAGACGATGTATGTCCAGGAGAAGACAGCTTTTACCGAGAAATTAAAATGGCTGTGTCTTCTACAATTGTGCATACGTGTTAGCAGGTGAAATGCTGAATTTTAAGGTGGGTGTATCACCTGAACATTTTATGTTGAAAAATTAGGGGATTTGAAAAAATAACCAAAAAATAAAATATGGTTGGACTGTGGAATATGGACTTGATTTACATTTATTCCACATAAACCCAGAGACTTTTTTCTTACAGTTTCCAAACCGTGGCTTTTAAATTCTCATGGTTTAGAAAATGACGTTTATTTCATAGATGACAGCATTTTCATAGGAAAATGGTTAATCAAAACATCCATATTTCCTACTTGTGTAAGCTATACTAAAGTGTCTGTCAGTATGTTCACATGTACATTTAAACTTTGATTATACTTGGATTAAGGCAATAAATAATTTTTAAGGTGTTGTGTATACACCACAATTATATCAAAATTAGCATAAATTGGAGTAGCAGGCATAGATTGTGTGCTTGTTAGTGGATTTATTTGGACCTATAAACATCATAATTGGAGAAGCCACCTCCACATGCATTTCCTCACCTGACAGGCTCTCTTATGCTGCTATTAAGGCAATGTGTCATGTATATTAGGTAAACCGCTGAATCCTATTAATTCTATCCTTACATACTTGCATTATTGCCTTAATTGGAATACAGAGAAATAATCAGACTTTAGTGTACATGTAAACCTACTGCATGATTGCATTTCAAGTACACTGCTTTGGTAAACTTGGTATGGGGAAAATATGCATGTAGAAGAATAGATCTGAGGTAATAAAACAACAAAGCGCAGTAAAGCCAGACACTGACAAACACCAGGATTGAGTTTAGACCAAAGGCATCTGGATTTGAGGCTTGATTCACAGCAAAGGTTTGTTTGGTTCATGTGAGTACTGGGGCTGAGGAGGAAGACTGGTTCTGTAGCTGCTTTGCTCTGCTGAGAGAGAGAGAGAGACAGAATAGTGTGTGTGTGTGTGTGTGTGTGTGTGTGTGTGTGTGTGTGTGTGTGCGTGTGTGTGTGTGTGTTTTGAAGGCTTCATTTGGCTTTTGGGAGTGAGTATTGGCTTCCTCTTTTGACAGACCCGTTGACTAGGAATTCTTTTTTCATTAAGCCCTTGCTCCCTAATCCTCCTTCCCATTTGAAACCCCATCCACGCCTCTCTTCCACTCCAGGAAATAAGAAACACTGTTTGTTGCTCACGCTTTTTCTCCTTCTTTCTCTTGCACCCCCTTCCATCTCTACCTTAACCCCCTCTCTTTCTTGTCTTTTTTAAATCAATGAATATACCACTCTTGACACTAAAGACTTAACATCAAATGAGCTTGGAAATCCATTTTCACACTTTTGGCTGCCCATTCCACAGCTTTGTTTTTCGTTTTCAATTTCAGAAGAGGGGAAGAGTAGAGAGGCTCACAGACACAGAGTTGCCTTTGTTCGTCTGCCCTCTGGCCCTTGGTGCTGGGCGGCCGGTACCACCGGGAGATGGCTGCAGGAGATCAAATGGGCGGCGGCAAGAAGTGTCGGTACCTGGCCCCTGAAGATGCCCCCTGGCAGTTGCAATTAAATCAGCCAACTCAAACAAAAAAAAAAAAAAAAAAAAATCCTGGTACCGTCAATCAAAATGATTTACCCGGGCATCGTGGCTCTCTTTAAGGCATGCTACTGGTTTTCTGATGGGGCCTGTCCACTTAATTTCAAAGCTCTTTATTCAAATCAGGGCTGAGGAGGAAGTGCCAGCACACACCACAACTGGATTCTTATCCTTTAACCTGCAGTTGTCTGTGAAGGAGGGGTAGGAATGGGAGGGTGNGTGCAGATGAGAGAGAAAAAGAGGCACCCAGCGAGGCAGCATGTCATTTGAATAATACACTGGACACTTTCAATTTCTCGGAACACAACAGTAAAGGTTTTAATGCACAGGGTGTGAGGAGCCCACACAGCGCCCTGGCTGCCCGAATGGAGAGCAGTTAGAAGATGTGCATCGAAGTCAGATGGAGGTTAAACTCAAAAGTTGTGGTGAACAAAGAAGCAGGCAGCATTCAAATACAAAAGCACTGCTCCTTTGTGTGTGTTTTGTATGAACATGTGTGTATGATAGTGTTCATTTTTTAAAGTATGGGTTAGACTTATTCTCCTGAAATCATTTCTCCCCTGAAATGTTAAATGTTGAAAATTCGAGGTCATAGGGGAAAAACTTTGTGATTGTTTGGTGGGCTGAAGAAACAGCCGGACTGTAACTAAGCCCCACTCAAACTAATATATCTGCAAGGAAGCGGAATTATTGACACTGAAGATTGATTTTGACTTGCGTTTGTAACAGTGGTTCTGAACTTATTATTTCATGCAGAGACATGGGTACCATAGGGCTAGGGTTAGAGTTACTGGAAATTTAGAGGAGGAATTTGTAATTGATCACTTTTATTGAAACACTGTGGAAAATTTGCAATAATTCTTGCAAAAGATAAAAATGCTGGAAAGACTTATTTTCCTTATCAGGACATGTGCATGTAATACTGTACATCATACATCATTTATTGCGAATGAAATGGTAATTCAATATATTTCCCAACCCTGTGTGTTGTGAGGACAACACTTTCTACATCTGTGAGGTGTTTGTGGTGGTAACTAAAGGCCGGGTTAATTTGCAAGTGATGACCAACAAATACATCTCACAGAGGTATTGTAGCTGGAAATCAAATCTGGCCTCTTTGCATTCAAATTACCTTCAATAAGTGACAGCATCGTACCATTCACCAGCTCTCCTGTGGCCCTTTTTGTGTTATGAAAGGACTACGGCCATTGTTCTATTTTACTGTATCCTTACAGCATAAATCATAAGATGTCATCCGCCTGTACAGATGCTTTCTCTGAGAATCTTAGAAACAGCAGGGTGCATGTTAAAGGCTTTTGTGTTGGCCTGACAGACAGCAAGGTATTGTTACCTGATTTAGACAAAGGTGGGTTTTCATGTTTTCCGTGTATTGTGTGTTTTTTCTCTTTCTCTGACTGCAAAGAACATGGGAGCTCATTGAAATTGCTGCACTGGGTGTGGAGGAGAGTGAAGAAGAAAGTGGAGCTTGTGTGTTATTAAATGATTGCCAAGTAAACATAAGCATGCCTTGCTATTTCCCCGCTTTGCATATAAACCCTTAAGAGGCTGTTTTATAATGCGCTCAAAGTCTGCAAGACAAGTTTTCCAGTGACCTATCCTTGTGTCTTCACAGCCCAATGGAAGAGAGAAGGGAGTGGTAGTAACTGATGGGAACATTCCAGGCTTGTGGGCAAATACCCTGCAGGGAAAACTTGAAATAATGACCAAAATATTTTTTGACATGTTATTTAAATGTCAAACCAAAGTGGTGCTGCAGATGATATACTCTCAAAGTAAGGTAGTGTAATCAGATTCCTTCAGTCAGTCTCTTTTTTTTTTCTTTTTTTTTTAACCGAACGGTTTCTGCTTTTAGTTTTCTTCAGAGGAAATAACAGGGCAGCCAAGCCTGCATTTTTCTTCTCCCTGCAAGTAACTATCAAAAAGAGAGATTCATCACTGACACAGAAAACAATGAAATCTGTGGCTCAGAGACTATTTTTATCTAAATATACACTTAACTACATTTAACTGACCAGAAGGAGAGCATGCAGTTGCTTCTGATAAACCAAGATAAAGTACTGCAATGATACTTTGATTTGAGCATCTTGGAAATGAAAACAAAATGGACTCTTCTATAAATCATGATAACGTTTGACTGCAGGGAGAAAAAGTAGGGGGTGGTTATATGAATGCAACAAAAGATTAAAAAGTAGGGCATTAAGAATGTGAACTCCATTGTCATGCATGGAAAAAAAAAAGAACTCACAAGGCAAGAATGGTTTTCATACATTGGCAAGACATTGGTATGTCTTTGGAAAGGTGCCAGTAGCTCATCAAAACATGAGTTATAGAGAGGTGTAACTCATGAAACCTAGCTGGGCTCTAATGGAGGGCCCTGAGGCAGCCCTTGGCACAGAGCCAAGGGACAAATCTGTGGCCAAATAAAAGCCATCATTGTCAGCCTGGCTTCCATGTTACAGCTGTGAGTAATTGACCCATAATTAGAAGACGTGGAAGCATTTCTCCAAGAGGTGGACAACTTTTGAAATTCTCCACCTTTTACTTTACAAGTTAATGATGTGTCAACTTAAGTGGATGTAAATTGCACTCTGTAGATATAGATTAGTGTTATCCTGAACATACTGAATTAAGGATATTTAAGATAGGGTCTTCCTTAAATCAACTCAGTGGGTCACACAGATGGCAGGTGAGGAGTTGACAACAGGCGCCTTTGCACCAAAACGTTTGGAACTGAATTAAGTACTACTTTATCCAGAATTTTCTGGAGTTCCTTGCTCACATTTGCATCACATTTCAAGAACCATGAAGATTATGGAAATTAGAGCAAGTGACATCTACACTGTGCTACAACTATGTCATTCCACAGCACAAACACAATGCTTACGTTCTGGTGACAACTCCTCGTCCTGAGGGGCCATGCTGTTTCCTGATGTATCCAACAATGAAAGGTATCAGCAAATCTCTCTTCCTGACAGTGAGTCAAGGTGCCAGTATAGAACCTGTTCTGTTGATTACTTGCTGCTCATCTGTCACAGCCACTATGATAATTGCAATCAACATTTTGCTAGTCTTGCTTCATGATAGTTTTTTTTTTTTTTTTTTTTTTTAATAAGCATTATCCTATGTTAAGTGATTTGGAGTTTTGTTAAAATAGCAGCATTTATGGTTCACTTTGAACAAAAACAGACAAAAGTAAAGTATTTAATAGTTTAATTAATGATTTTGTGATAATTGATTTTTTCTAGTTTTGTTTCATTTAAAAAAAAAAATCTCTTGGCACTGCTTCACTTCAGGAATAATTCTAGGTTCTCATAAACATAGTGAGAACTTTTTTTTTTTCATTGTTTAAAACAAGCAAAATGTGAGAATTAACAAATACTTATTGCTCACCACCAATCAGCAATGTTCCATTTTGTGTCCAGTAATGATGCAGCGTAAGCCTGTAGGAGAAAAGGGTGAGGTCACCGGTGCTGGCAACAAAAATGCTGTGATTTAGAACATGTTTTTCCCTTTTAAACCACTTTCCTTAAAGATGTGGGCAGGGGTTTATTGGACGGTAAGTCCAATCTCTGTTGTATTGGACATGGGGTTTGGGATGGTGATGGTGTTGGATCACGTCCATCCAAGCTGAGCACTGCTGTGCCTTGATTACTTAAAAAGTGCAGGATTTCTAATGTGTGTCACTAGTTAACAGAGAGACAAAACATCAGCACAGCATAGGAAGGAGTCAGGTCAGGTCTACAGTATTTGACTTTTTCATTGATTCTTGCTTACAAGGTCTCAATCAGACATGTTTAAAGCGCCTTGCAGAGGCAGTCCCACATCAATCTATTGTGGCTGTGCAGATCTATAACACTAACAGCATTTTTAGTGTAATCATGCATGCACATTTGTTTTTGTCTTCCCTCGATCGGTGGGATGGATTTGTAGCAACTAATATATTCACAGTCAGACCAACTGCTGCTCGCCACAAAGGGGGGGNGGGGGGGGGGGGGGAAGCTGGACTTGCTTGAGTAACCATAATAATTGGAAAATGATTTTGATAGCCTGAAACAATCTAATATATTACAGAAATTTATTAAAATAATATCAAATCAAATTAACTGCTATTCCATAATGAATTAGGTAACATGTTAGGCAGATATTAATCGCTGTCCCCTCCCTTAGGCCAGAGCCAACTAGAAGTGAGTATGAGGAAGCGGGAGGATACATTGGAGGGCTGTGAGGAGAGATGATGGGAAACAGAGATGGAGGGAATGAGGAAGGAAAAGGGGTTATTAACTTGGCTCTTGCTGCTTGTAGGAACTCAGCAAGGAAGGCAGCAAGTAAACTCCTCCAGGAGATCTACGTCTTCCTCATGTTTTCCAGTTTCACTCCACCATAATTCTATTTGAGTTTTCTATCTGGTGAAGATAATGTGTCTCTGTAAGAGAGGGATATAGCTCTGGCCCACCTATACATTCTTTGGCAATGTTCAACTGACTAGTTGAAACAGCCCCCTCAAATAGACCTGTAATTAGGATGGTGTGCCATGACTTCATCCAGGGCTGTTACTCACTGTTCTCCACTTACTGGCAACTTTGTGGATGTCTGAAGGGGCCTCATGGGTCCTTCATTTGGGTTACGTGGTTTTTAATCAAGTCCAGGTTCAAGTTCTTTGAAATCATAATCAGATGCCCAGCTGCCTGAGCTGTGCCAGATATTTAATGTATTGGGTCTGCCAGCTCTGCCTTCAGTCTCCCGTTAATTCCATCATGCCAATCAATTACTGCACTCATGGACTCCGGGCCAGTGAAATAACCAGTTGCAGCACGATGCAAACAAGCTTAATTGCATCGGTTCTGGTATTATGGCTAGATGCAGCATTTTCACATAAGCAACCACACGATTTTATGAAGAAATAAAGACTGGGCCCCTGCAGGAGAGGGATGTGAACTCTGTGTCCCGCTTTGCATTGGTGTGGTTGCAGGGATTAAAGAAGGTGGATAACCAAAAGGGTGGCATGACTCCTGACACTCACAGCAGCAGCACAAGGCTGATGAACTCTTATGCCAAACTGCAGCAGCACACAGATGAGGCTTAACTTAGCCCAGAGGATTCGAAGGTTTTGTCAATTTAGGATAATTTTACTAGGATTTGAAGAGCATGGATTATCATTTGTGGCCCATAGCATGATGGGGGTATCTACTCCCGAACTCACAGTAATGGGGGTCCGCTCTTGAAAAGTAGATAAGACAAGTTACTTATCAAAGACATTGCCGGTGTTCGCAAAGTCATTTGCGGGTGAACAGCGAACAACTAGTAGGGATTTCAGTGTTATGTGTGAGACATGCTCCCATTGAGCTGTCTTTCCAAAGAAGCTTCAGGAGGAAGAAATCTTTGCTGACAAGATTAAACAAGGCCCCAATGAAGAAGTATCACACGTCAGTTAGAAGCAGTGGTGAATTAAGCCATGTTGTCAAACTTACAGAGGAAAGGAAATCCCAGCAAATGTTCCCCATCAGGTTAGAGGAGGTGCTTGAGGTGTTTGTTTAACCTGGTATGGCTACAAAGAAATCCTTCCTTTAACATTTCATCTTCCTCAAAATCTGCGAAAGATGACATTATGAAAGTTTTGTCACCTACAAACAAGACCCTCCTCTCCTGGTCTGACAAAATATGCCAACAAACAAAAAGCAGCCCACAATTTTATTTTTAATTACTAATTATTTCAGGGAGGCTTTAATGGCTTTATTTTAGCTGTCACAGTCATCAGAGAGAGATAGAAATAGAGGAAGAGAGGGAGACAGGATTAGGTTTCTCCTGGGGAAAGCAAGGAGGAGGGAGGACAGCTCGCTCCTGATCCAGGGGGTTTTCAGGCCAGGGGGGCGACAGCTGCACTGTCTTTAGCCTGGATTTGAATTTGAATTCTATCTAACGATGCAGTGCCGGCGAGGACTTGGCAGGGCAGTCTGCTAATCTCCCAGACACAAATGCCTGGGCTTTTCTTGTGTGCCCTCGCTGAGATTTGAGTAATTAAAGTTAAATTGAAGGGAATAAAAAATATCCTTCTTGTACCCGCGCCGTCTTGCAGATGCCAAGTGTGAACAGTCAGGTTTGTCCTCAGAACTATAATCCCCAATGCTATTTCTCTTCTCTTTCTTTCTTTTCCTCTCTCTCTCTCTCTCTCTCTCTCTCTCTCTCTCTCTCTCTCTCAATCTCTCACTAAAAAGCTGAGGTGCTGCCAAGTTTTTGCAGCCTCTAAAGACAGTGATAAGGCGAACAAGGGCCACAGCCTTTCATCCTTAAGAAAAAGTAGTAAAATAAGTGAAGGAGGGAGAGTGGAAAAGAGAATGAGAAATCTGCAAGGAAAAGTGGAAATGGCCAACTATCACTGGGTGTCCAACGTGTCGGAGGAGTTGGCTTGAGAAGTCTGGACTTGTCAGAGTTCAGAGAGCTAAGCAGGCAGACAGCCTCCGTGCAGCTGCTTAACTCTTCACTCCCACTTCCTAAAGTGAGCTGCACAGACGTTGCAGCAGGCGTGCTCTGCTCCCAGAGTGCATCTCACTTCAACACTCCCAATCCCTACAACATCAATTAAATCACACTACTGTGAGCTGGTCTTTTCTTATTCATTTTGACAAAGGAAATTATATTTCCTACTTTGGTATAGATACGTATGTACTGGGCCTTCATGATCTAAATATGAGAGAAGGCAGATTTGTATCGGCATCACTGTAAAAAAATTATTGTAAAATTACGGCCAATTCCTAACAGTAATTTACTGTTTTTCTCAAATACAATTAAATACTGTAAACTTTGATGCTTTCCAGTACTATAGCAATGACAGATTAAGATTCACAGTATACTGCTTTGAACAGGTTCAACAGTATGCTACTATACAACTTTACAGCACGTAACAGTATTTTTTTCTGGCAGCAATAAGTTTCTGAAGAGACACAAGAACCTCATGGATGCATCAGCATGGTGTATTTATCATTCATCCTGCTGTCTGGAGTCAAACTAAAAGGTCAGTGAATTCATACTAAAGACATAACACCAAATCTGTGCATCTGGTTACCCAGCTGATGAACTGTTTAGTTTTTGACAATTTATTTTCACTTAAATGACACAGCCTAGCAAACACCTAGCTAGCACAATAGTGGACTCGTTTGAATTTCCAGCTCTGTATTGTTTATGAAAGCTTGTGTGTCTCAAAAATTATTTTCTTTTATGGTAATCTTTTTTCTCTTGAGTTCATCTACACTTAATTAAGACTAATGTTAGACCAGCTTAACATTAGTAAGCATTAGCTAGCTAACAGTACACTGTAAAACACAACAGCCCTCTTTAGTTATGTGAACTTCTTTCTTCTCTTTAACTCAAAGAATCATGATAAGTTTTGGATGTTGCACTCAATTCTCTAAGTTTTACAGAAACTGAACTTAAAATCATTTGTTGTCTTGACTATTAGAAAGTTTAGGACTGTTGTCAGTGTTCATTCAACTTACTTTTTTAAGTTATCAGGTTTAAAAAAAAAAAACAAAACAGGGGGAATCAAAAAATATTAAGGCGCCATGAATTTTTAGCTGGGAAACTCAGCTTTGCCATATCATTGCACCATGAAATGTAGTACAAAGCAACTTAAGATAATAAATGACATAAACACATATTTTGGTACACTGTAAATTCCAGTAGTACACTCAGAAAAATAAAGTAAGGAATACTCAGAAACCTTGTAAAAGTTAATACAACTTGAAATCTGTAACAATCTTTAAGTACTGTCAACTATTGCAGGAGTTTAGGCTGGTTTAGAGTACTAATGATCAATTGTTTTGATTAAATAACACACGACACTGCTCTGATTCTCCCAGCATGCCTTGCAGCATTGTTACATGCTTTGAGTTCTAGCTCTGTTGGAAATATTTCTGTTGTAAATATCTGTTATAATCCTTTTTGTGAATGTTGTAGCTTTGTGTAAGTTGCTGTAGCAGTTTGAGTTACATTTGAAATGCTTTTTACTTTTTGGTGTGTAACCATCAGAGAGAGTGTGTTTTCTTTTAGTGACCTCCCTGCTCATTCTGCTGTCAGTTTCTGATTACATCGCGTTCTTATTGTTGAAGTTTTAATAAGCTTTAACTGAGGAACTTTTCACTGAGCAAAGAGTTTCCACTTTGTTCACTGAGCAGTCTTCCTCTACACTCGTCACACACTGATAGGTAAGCAGGGCATTTCTGCAAAAGAGCATTTGATGTTCAGTGAGCTACCTCTTCATAAATAAAAGTAAGAAAATGAATCTCTGTTTCAATTAAAACAGAGATTTTTATGTTGAATGAACTCACATTTTCAAGGCAGAAAGGGAACTTATGTTTTTAAGTTGAACCACCCTGAAATGCTTTACAGTGTAGTAGTGGGTTCTTGTAGCTGAACAACTGAAACCAGCTACAGATGTGTCAGAGCTCATGTATGATCTGCAAAGACCAGACCAGAAATGATGATGTTTGTTTCAGACCGACAACAACATATTAGCTGATGTAGGCATCTGTGGACTCATGGCTGTATATCTAATGCATCTTTAAATGTCTCTGCTCATTTTGAGTTGGTGATGGATATTCCTGTATTGTGTATCTTGGAACGTTCTACTGTAGAATGCAGGAGTAACGGTGGGGTATTTCAGGCAAAAAGAAAGATGTCCAGTCTGTCCTGTCCAGGGTGAGTACTGACCTGACTCTACGTCATCCAGCTGATGGCTCACTTTGCTGAGAGAAAGGAAGGACTGATACTTCATGCTAATTTAATTGTCAAACCTTTTTCCTATAATTAGAATATACCCTAATGCTATCTTTACTTTGTCCATGCTTGATAGGTGTCCACCATTGCAGCAGTNATTAGAATATACCCTAATGCTATCTTTACTTTGTCCATGCTTGATAGGTGTCCACCATTGCAGCAGTCCTCAGTCTGATCCATATGCAATTTAGAATATTCTGTGAAGTAATGAATTTCTGTTGAATCTCAAATGCCAGTTTTACTCGAACTAAATTAATTCAATGGTGTTCAAACTGTGTTTCTAGATGCTTTGTTGGGATCAACCTCG
>VXCM01002284.1:13916-96685 GCA_014773175.1 Lucifuga dentata
CCCCCCTCAGTGAACTCTCAGCCTGGACACCAGGACCCTCCTCTCCACCAGCCATCAAAATTGGGGAATTTTCATGTTTTCATTGGGTAGCACTTTGTACATAGTGCATTTTTTTGAAATTCTGTAAAAACGTATTTTCTGTGTTAAATAAATGTTCAATTTAATTACCTGCCATTTGTCCTCGTATTTATTTATTTATTTATTTTTTTATTTTTTTTTTTTTTTTTTTNTTTTTTTTTTTTTTTTTTGTGATAGCAGTTGTTTGGTTTTTGTATTTTTAATTGTAAAATTCAGCAGCATGTTTAGTAATATTGATATGGGCTAAATCATGGCTCCTCAAATACAACTCTTAAAGCTCCACAAAGAAACTTTCAATAAGAAAAAGCTATGTTTATTAAAGTCAGTCTAGCCAAGGTCCTAATACTTATTTTTTTCGAGTGGGCGGGGCGGCGGGGATGCTGATGGAACTAGCTACTAGGAAACTAGCTCTCAGGCAGATATTCTGTTTCACTTTTCAGCAGAGAAAATGGAGAATTTTGACTAGTGATGTCTCGAAGGTAATACAAAAATAATACATATGAAAAGTATAATTTGCTCAGAGTCCGGAGAGAGTTGTGGTTCGGTCCGGATCCGGCGTCCGGAGTCCGGATTTTGAGGATGNAAATAATACATATGAAAAGTATAATTTGCTCAGAGTCCGGAGAGAGTTGTGGTTCGGTCCGGATCCGGCGTCCGGAGTCCGGATTTTGAGGATGACCTGACTAAAGATGACCTGACTAAAGCTGAACAAACACCATGAGAAACTGTTGACAGATTACGGGAGAAAGTGTAGAAATACAGCAAAAACCGTTTATTACTGCAGTTTTACTACAGTAGTATACCCTAAAAAGCTCACATTCTGCAGTAGAGAACTGTTATGAATTTAGCAGTAACAGACTGTTGATATAAGTTACAGTATGGATGTTGTAAACTAACACTATCATGCTGGCGTCTGTAGCTGCCAGTAGTTTACTGCAGTTTCACAGGGAAATTTCTTAGAGTGCAGGTACAACGTGCACCTTCTTAAACCTTGGTTGGTGAGGGAGCTGTCGCCAGCAGCACACACACTTCAAGAGAGAGTGGAGGCATTTATACTTCATTATCCCTTGCAATATTCCCTGAAACGACAGGGGGCAGTATAGAGAAAATACCATGTCAAGCAAAAAGTAGTCATAAATCGATTCTGCATATTTTTCCCGACTTTACGGGAAAAACTCATATCTTTACCCAGTGGAGTTGCAATTTTGTTCCAGGAGTTTGGGGCCATATGTTGATCCTTATAATATCTCAGGGGCGAGTCAAAAAGATGTTTGTATGGATGCACCAGCTCAGCAAGTCCACCGTCCAACTCCTCCATTTTGAAAGTGCGGTACTCATGCTCCTCGCTCCAAGTTACAAAATCTTGGAGGTGCGTGACCAGGTGACACGACATCACAGAGGTCCAGAGCGCCACGGAGCAGGCGCCGTGATTATGTCATATGTGGCGTGCGCCCCCTTGTGCCCTGGCAACAACGTTAAGTCTAAACCAAGCTTTACACTGGGATCTTTCTCCACCTACATGAGCTCATAGGTGTCAACTGAATGTCATTTTGAAGGGTGAGAATTTCCTTCTTAACTGCAGTGTGAATATGAATGGAGATGATGTCATTTACATTTATATTTGTGTCAAATGGGAAACACAGACTCACGTTACACAAAGTTCAGTGAAGTGTCTGTCAAATTCTGATGTTTAGTGTTTGCTTCATGGACCCCAGCGTGCACTGTCATGCTACTGTGTGTTCTGGTGCCCAAGATTTGATGCAGGTTTGCCCGCAGGTGCAGTTTCTCAGAGCTGATCCTGTTGATTGTGTTTTTTTTTTTTTTTNTTTTTTTTTTTTTTTTCCCTCGCTGCTCCACATTCATTTCATTCAGCAGGTTAGAAAGGAAAGGTACATACACTTTTTGTCCTCTAGTTGTCCATATAATGCATGTTCAGGGAGCTTCAGATGCTGTTTGATTTCAAGCAACAGTCCTATAAACCATGACACACAATGAATTAAACATAACAGAATAGTTTGCTCAAAAACTTTAAATATATTTATCAGTAGCAGAATTCATCAGAGCACCTGAGATGAAAGATTTTCACTTTTCCCTCAAATTATACAGTGATTAGTGCACGAAAGAAGTTACAGTTACCTGCAGCTAGTACAGGGAGATTTCAGCTCAGGTATTGTCTGATCATACCACCAAGTAAAATTAATCCAGGAATTCTGGATGGCTTGCGCCNCCACCACACACACACACACACACGGCATGAATCTTACTCGTCATTGGGCTACAGTAGGTTTGGTGATGGATCAGTCATTACAGCAGGGACTGGAGACACAAACTGAGTCAATAGCAGGAGAATTAAGTTCTCCAGTGCCCATCTGTGTGAAGATGATGATGAGGAGGAGCTGCTATCAAATCAGCCTGGGATGTGTATGTGTGTATATGTATATGCATAACATTTGATTTGTTTGTCTGTTGGGGGGGGAGCAGCTGCCTAAAGTTAATACAAAGGAAACCCCCCCGTCATACTGTGACATTAGATGTTACAAGTTTGAGAGCATTATATTTTTTACTAAAGCTTAAACAATGACATTATTTGCACAAGTAATGCTGTCATTAAAAAAGCAGACTAAAAACTAAAAACATCAATGGAATAGTGTTAGTTTTCACTCTTACGGTTTCATCGTGTAAAAGAATTAATTTAATTTTTAGTAGGTTATCAGTACCCTGTAAATATGAAACATCTTGAACAGATTTATCAAAGAGTAAACATGTAGCTGTGGCTGCAGTCGTCTGTTTTTGTCAGTCTGATTCAGATGGTGATGTGGAGCTTAACTTCAGCTTCTGATCCAGAGGATCCACAGGTCTCACTGCAAAGTCTTTCCTGGGCTTTATCTGTTTGACCAGGATGATGGACTGGAGCTGCTGGGCTGGAGGCAGGTGATAAAAGTACACAATATTCATTGTGTCTTAATAGAAGCTGCCTGGTCACAAAACCATTACATTTCTGTTTCTTCCAAAGGAAAAAAAAAAAATAGTAATAATAACATCCTACTGCTGAATTCTGCTGTATTCAGACCTGTGGTGACCAGCCCTATACAAAGTTACACAACATCTGATTAGTGACCAATTCTGCTCTTCTCTGTTCATGTGAACGTGACTTCATCAAAAAAAAATTCAGAAGACCTTAGAATAAGAATTGTAAAAAAGCATCACAAGACTTCAAAACTCCATTTGTGAAGTCCTGGGTCCACAGTAAGAGGACTAGTACTAATGCGTCCTGTGAAGGTCACACCCAGAGGACAAGATGCAAAAAGGAAGAAGATAAAAATAAATAAATAAAAAAGAATCAGCAGCACTAAACACCAATATCAAAAACATAAAGCATGGAGGAGGAGCAGCATGTTCTAGTTGGACAGATTGTCATCATTGAGGGAAAAAATAATAATCATCTTAAGCTTCATAGGATTTGGATGATGCAAGAACACAATAACCTAACACACATAAAGCAAATCAACATCAGAATGGTTTACAAGTCAGACTCCAGACTTTAGCCTGGCTGTGATAATGTGGACAGACATTTGGTGGAGGTTATTGTTGAAGGAGGTTCTACGCATTCCACAGTGTTCACTAACATTTTCTTACAGCTGTAAATATGACCCCACAGCTTTAATCTCAAAACCATATCAAATACTCAGGAAAAAGCAAATGGAAAATAACTGCTGCAGTTAATGAAATGGTAACAGGCTGCTGACCGACAAGACACTCCAGCCAGTATTAACTCACAAAGCAGAAAACAAAGAGGTGGTGCACAGCAAACACACACACACACACACACACACACACACACACACACCCTGAACATAGTAACCCGAGAGGAAAAGTGTGTCAGGTCCTATTTTTACCTGCAGGCAGAACACAAACCTCCCTTGTCAAATGTTTTAGGTGCCTTTTTTAACTTTTATTTTACCAGGTGAGTCTCACTGAGATAAAAATCTCTTTTCCAAGAGAGACCTGGCCAAGACAGCAGTGTGAAAAGACAAGGTGCCTGAGGAAGAGGCTGTAGTAGCCAGGTTCTTTTAGTCTTAGAAGAATCCCAGGCTTAAAAAGGATAACATCTTTTTTGGCATTAGTTTTGAAAATATCATCTGTTGCAAGTCCCTGACTGTAATGTGCATATTACAGTTTTTTTTTTTTTTTTTTTTTTTCTGATTGTTATCAAGCATTGGTCCAAAACAAACTAAAAGTCACATGATCAAAACTCTTCACACAATCAGAAACAGAAGTCTGTGAGGACCAAACTGTGAATCATTTTTGTTGTTTTCACACAAAATGCATCAACGATCACATTCTCCAAAATCCATGAACTCTTTTCTCATTCATACTCCTCCACCTGCAGAACACCTGATATCTGCTGCACATTTTTACATGCTAACACGCTGCTTTCAAAACGGTTAAAAACACATTCAGAACAGAATGATGGCAAATTTCCTGCATTTCTGCAGTAACCATATTGAAATATGTAGAAAATCTTAACAGAATACTTAAAATAAAATGAGATAATAATCATTCCAAACAGGTGTCCTAGGTGTCCTGTTTTTAGTGTCATTACCAAACAGACAAAAGGTGACGGCTGCAGCAGAATGACTTAGTTTAGATGAAGGTTGGTGGGGTTGCTAATCCTAACCCTAGCCCCGGATTAGCCTTTCAGGATTTTTTTTTTTTTTTTTTTTTTGTTTGTTTCAACTTTTTATTTTTCACAAGTACAATAAATTATGGTTTGAAGCAAATTGCTGCATTTCTGACTCATTTTTGTGACTACACAGTGCTTGAAGTGGGCTGGTATGCACCGGTACCGATGCAACCAATACCGATACCGACCTCTTTGATTTTCATTTCAGAGTACCGGGACATTTCGGGTACTGGAACCTCTCAGAAAAGTTCCATACTGCAGAACATCACAGAGGAAAACAATAGCAAAGGCTGCAGCCAGACGAATTACGTAAATCGGGGGACTGCATATTTATAATGCGTGTGTATACCGTATTTATATAAGCATGTATACACCCCATTTTTTTTTTTTTTTGTCCACTTCAAGCACTGGGCATACATACTTACTTGTTATATACATGACTTTAGTACAGTCAATAAAGTGAAAATTAAATAAATTAAATTAATTAAATAAAGTGTTATTCTTACTCTATAATGAATTACTGATTTATGTGAAAAATCATTCAAACTTCAATGATAAAAGTTCATCATGTATGTAATGCTCCCTGCTGTTAATGATTTTTAGGTTAGTGTGTTTTCTGAGTGAGAATTGTTGCCAGTGTTAAGGTGGAACAAGCTTATTCTGAGACATGTATGCAATGTTATGGTCTGAGTGAGTTCTGGAGGTGAGATGAACTGTTTGGCTAAGATGCATGTTAGTGATGCAGACTATGAAGAGTTTTGAAAAAAACTTCAGTATTGACCTATGCTTGGTATCGAAAAAAAAAAACAAAACAAAACAAAACTAAATCAGTGGAAGTCTTGTTTTAAGGATAAAAACACTTCTTTTCTTCACTCACTGGGCCAGATTCATAAAAAGTGGCGCTAAGGGTGCAGCATGCTGTGCTTATAGGTTAATCAGAGCACTGTGTCACACTAAGGTAGTGTTTGTTTCAGGTGTGTTTCAAAAAAGCCAATGAAGATCAGTGAGTTAAAGCTTGTTACAATTGTGTGAGGAGGCTGTCACTGGACGTGCACACACTTCCACAGAGAGGCATTTAAGCTTGGTTTATACTCGCTGATGTCGCAAGGGCGCACGCCACATATGATGCAATCGCACCATGGCGACGTCCGCGATGTCATGGCACATGGTCGTACACCTCCTAGATTTTGTAACTATGGCACGCGGGGCAGACCTTCATAAGAGAGTAGACTTGCTGGCTGATGCGTCCACAGAAACCTCTTTACCACACAACTGCAAACAGAAATCCAAGTTTTTGCCGTGAAGTTTGGAAAAATATGCGGGTCGTTGTGTGACTATTTCACTGACTACTTCCTGCTTTATATAGTATTGTCTGTATACTGACCCCTGTTGTTTCAGAGAATATTGCAACAGACAATACACCAAGTATAAATGCCTCAGCACTCTGTGGAAGTGCACATGGCCGGCGACAGCCCCCTCATGCAAGTATAACCAAGTCTTTATACTCCTCATTGCAATATTCTTCTAAACGACAGGGGGCAGTCGAAAACGTCCATTTTGAACAGCGCGCCACTTGTGAGAGCATCAAAAAGTCTAGAAGGTCCTTTACCACATGATGCAACATTGCAGAGGCCCCTCGGCCATGGCATGAATGCCGCGATTATGTCATATGTGACACACGCACCCTTGTGCATTGCAACAATGGCGAATATAAACCAAGCTTAAATGAGCTACTTCATATTTATGAGCCACAAATTATCCTGATTGATCTGGTTTTAAAACGATATCGACATATTACATCAGAAAAGAAACATGCATTCTGCTTCAGAGCTCCACATTTGAAAAGACTGACACTAAAATAACAGGTAAATACGCATATTAACCTCTGTAGTGTGTGATTACTGTGTGTGTGTGTGTGTGTGTGTGTGTGTGTGTGTGTGTGTGTGAGGAACTCGGACATGCAGCACAGCAGGTGAAACAGCGCACAAGAACGTGTGTGATATCAAATCAGAACTCACCATTTAAAAACTGACTGATCAGCTGAGTAAGTTTATCTATCAGAATTATTGATCACTAACACATGTGAGGCAAATAAAGTTTTAAACGTCGCCCAGATTTCATACTGATGAAATTTACCACAGAATGAAGCAGGTCTTAATGTTAACATGTGGGTTTGTTTTATGAATAGCTACCATGACATGTAAATAAGGAAATATCACAGTAACGCCTCTTTAAAGGTAACGCTAAAATATGTCGCCAACAGGCGTTTATGAATGAGGAACGTGGTTACACCAAGATATTTATGCATATCGACACGGTAAGTCATGGGTTACCATTTATGAATCTGGCCCAATGTCTTTATATTTATGTTTCTTGAAGAGTTACTGTAACTGCATCATGCAAGAGGCAAACTAATGGTGTTGAAACTGACTTTTCTGGGATAATTTAGCATTACAAAGTACAAGCTGTATCTTAAACTACCTCATTCTCCTCCACAAGGACATGAAAGGCTAAAACTGTTTTTTCTTTAATCTTAACTCAGCCGTAAAGTAGTTGACAACCTAGCAATAAATGCTCAAAGCTTCCATATCAAACTTTACAGCAGATAAATACACACTTGGTGCCGACGTCATCTGTTGGTTTATGTCCACTGCACTTCCATAGCTCTTCTAAACTGAAATAGCTCTCCTTAACGGTCTGTAAAATTACACGCAGAGTCAATGGGTTCTTCTTCGCCATGTGCACCCTGGATTACAGTTTGATATTACAGCGAAGCCTGCAGTTGTGCTGTATTGATAGGCCCATTCATCAAACCTCTTCCAGATGATCGCAGATGGCTAATTGGAAGCTTTAACTGCCTCCCAGTTTATGCAGGGACTTTGATATAAATTAACCACACAAGGCACCGTCCGCTTTCATGACACTTTACTTGGACAGGCCTCATCTGATGAATACCTTCTTTTATTGGTGCAAAGACCTCCAAGGCTTCAGGGAGCTAGAATATTGTTTTATACATGTTCTATAATACATACCTGTCTGTGGTAATTAATTACAGCCTGCTCTGTAGCCTCCAGTCAAACTGGTAGGAAACATCTCTGCTTTCATCTCTGGGACTGCTTGTCTCATTCTGTTGCCTTTGTTCTCTTATTTTCCTCCCTGTGTTTGGGAGTCAACAGTTGGTAGACAGTTTTAATTGCCATGTGGAAACCAACAAAGAAGCAAGGCCCTATAAATGTGAGCACACACGCGCACACACACACACACAAACTGATACAGGTCTTAATATTTAAGGGTTAAAACTGACAGTATGCTTGTGTGATATGTAGTTCATGGTCACCGGTCATTACAGAACAATGTTTGTTTAATATGCTTTATTGAATTGTTTCATATTTGTCACAGAAATAAGAGTCCTCACAACTGAACTGATTTTTATTTAACTTAAAGGAGTAACTTTATTTCGTAATGGATTCACTGATAAGGGAGAGTGGGGTAAGATGAGCCAGTGGATAAATTGACCCCTAACCCTCTGTATCTGGACAGCAGAGCACGTTTGTTGTCATGTGACCATGCATTCATGAAGCGCTCATCATTTGGCTGTGGTGGAGAGAAGCAAGTGGGCTGAAGTGGTAAATATTTTTTCTTTTTACAGAAAAAAAAACTGTTTTTTGCTTGTCAAACTAATTTCTCTGCATGTCTGGTATAATGATTGTTATGACAAAGTGAATTTACCCACTTTTAGAAATAAGTTTTATACATGATGGTGATTTGCTAACATATAAAACCATATGAATCGCTCAGCTAAAGATTAGCCTGAATTGCAAAGCTCAGCAGTTTATTCCAAAATGCTGGCAATGGGAAAAAGTGAGCCAAATTCTGTGGATTAAATTGAGCCAGTTCAGCTTACCCACCATAAGGCCTATTTCTATTTATAATGCTATTTCAACGTAGTATTACACAACTGGTTTGGTTCATCATATGTTAAACATCATAGAAACGTCATCATGCAAAGAACCTACAACAGAAAAACCAATCAAGGCTCAACAGCATTTGAAGAGATGGAGAGAGCAGTCATTGATGTCAAGATGGTGGAGGCAAAAGACAGAAATACTGACAAGGTCAACCCTGCAGAGATTCATTAAAAAAAATAAAAAATAAAAAAAATAAAAAAAATAAAGGGAGTAAAAATAGTGGAACAGCAGAAGCAAAGAACGTCTGCAGAGGAGGAGGAAGAGGAGGAGCTTTCAGACTATATCAGGAAGTTGGATGACCAATTCCATCACTTTCCTCCAAAGAAATGCTGTGAACTGACTTTGAAATTGGCAGAAAGAAACAACATTTGTGTCTCTAACAACAGGGAACTTGTTTAGACTTCACTTTACAGGGTAAAGCGCAGTCTGAACAAGTCAAAATCTGGACTGAGAATTCTACTGCTGAGCTACAGGGATGTCTTGACTCTACTGACTGTGCTGTATTTGTGGACTCTGCTGACAGTAGATGAAATGGTTAATGTTGTTTGTAGTTATATCTGTTAAAGTGTAGAAATGATTATTCCAGTTAAGCAGGTAAAGGTATTTCCTAATAAGCCTTGGCGATACTAGAACAGTAAAGGATGCTCTGTATAAAAAACACATCGCTTTCACAACAGGATCCAATGTGGATAGGGCAAAAGCCAACAAAGATACCAAATTTGAAATTAGGAAAGCTAAACTTCAATATAAGAATAAGATCGAGGATAAGTTTAGCAGTAATAATTTGAAGGCAGTGTGGAATGGGATGAGAGCACTAACCAGACAAGATGAGACAAGGAATCAGAATATTTCTATTGATGGTTTTAACACTGATATAGAACTGGCAGATGCACTAAACAGCTTTTATTTAAGATTTGATGATAACCTTAACACAGTGAAGGAAATTCTGGGACTGACTCATACTATGAGTGGTAACATTGTGTCCACTGGTCTGAGATTAGATGCTCAAAGTGTTAAAGGCATGCTCAGGAGATGCAAAACTGGGAAAAGCCCTGGGCCAGACATGATCACAGGAAACATGCTCAAAGTTTGTGCAGAGCAGCTATGTGCTATTTTTTCCTATCTCTTTAACTTATCCTTGGAGCAGCAGAGAGTCCCCAAACTCTGGAAGGAATCAATAATTGTGCCAGTCCCAAATAAAAATTCCCCAAAAGAGCTGAATGACCTAAAGCCAGTGGCACTGACTTCACGAGTAATGAAGTCATTTGAGAGATTAGTGAAGAATGAGTTGGTGAGTAGGGTGGAGGGCCTACTGGACCCCATGCAATTTGCATACAGGACTAGCCTCGGGGTCGAGGATGCAACTGCCACCCTATTAAACCTTATTCTAAAGCACCTTGAAGGTATTAACAGCCATGCCAGACTTTTATTTGTAGACTTTTCTTCTGCCTTTAACACAGTTCGCCTCATATGTTATTCAGCAAGTTGCTGTCTGTGTTCAGTATCGATGTTAACACCTCTAAATGGATTGTGGATTGCTGTCATGCTGACCTCAGAGAGTTAGAGTAAATTGAACTCTGTCTCAGCTATGCATGTCTTCTACAGGTTCTCCACATTGTGTATTGTGTATTGTCACCACTACTCTACAGACTCTACAACAGTGACTGTAGGAGCAAACATCAGAACAGGCACATCCTAAAGTTTGCTGATGGCACAGTAATTATCAGCTTGCTTCATGATAAAGAGGACTGTCATGGACCAGTGCTTGATGATTTTGTACAGTGGTGTGATGATCATTTCCTCACTCTGAACATATCAAAAACAAAAGATATGTCTGTTGACTTCAGGAGGGCTTCATCCCCGCTCACACCACCCAGACTCTTCTCAACAGCCAGGCAGTGCAGAGTGTTGAGACCTATAAATACCTTGGTACCATCATAGGTGATAAACTGAAATTTGATGGAAACACTGATTTGATTTGTAAGAAGGGTCATCAAAGACTGTATTTCTTGCAAAGACAAAATATTTTCAGTGTGGACACAAAACTGATGGAGCTTTTTTATAAATTGATGATTGAATCAGTCTTAATTCTCACTGATTTGTTGGTATGGAAATCTAACTGTTCAGAATAAAAACAGCCTGAACAATGTTAAAACAGCCAGCAAAATCATTGGTAAGCAGTATCTTCCTGTCAGCTGTCTATTCTCATCAGGTTTTGAGGAAAGCCCAGGTAATTCAAGCCAATTCACTCCATCCTGTTAGTGTGGAGTTTGATACTCTTCCCTCAGGTCAGAGGGTTAGGATAGAGAGGGTAAAATGCAATAGATATAAATTATCTTTATCCCATGTGCAATAAAATCTCTGAACTCATGCACTTTATAAACAGGACTTGGATCAGTTTTAGTAGTAGTCATTGTATTGCAAGTCATGGATTCACCAAGTCACAGATTCACCAAGTCACACAGATTCACTAAGTCACACAGATACACAAGTCACAGATTCACCAAGACACACAGATGCACCAAGTCACACAGATACACCAAGTCACAGATTCACCAAGACACACAGATTCACCAAGTCACAGATTCAGCAAGTCACACAGAAACACCAAAACACAGATACAAGACACACAGATTCACCAAGTCACACAGAAACACCAAAACACACAGATACAAGACACACAGATTCACCAAGTCACACATACACCAAGTAACACAGATTCGCCAAGTCACAGATTCATTAAGTCACAGATACACAAGTCACAGATTCACCAAGACACAAAGATGCACCAAGTCACACAGATACACCAAGTCACAGATTCACCAAGACACACAGAAACACCAAAACACACAGATACACCAAGTCACAGATTCACCAAGACACACAGAAACACCAAAACACACAGATATACCAAGACACAGATTCACCAAGTCACACATACACCAAGTCACACAGACCTTATTCTAAAGATTCGCCAAGTCACACATACACCAAGTCACACAGACCTTATTCTAAAGATTTGCCAAGTCACAGATTCAGTAAGTCACACAGATTCACCAAGTCACACAGATACACCAAGTCACACACCCCAAACACACTGGATATGCTGACATTCCAGTCTTATCCATAAGTCAGCAGCCCAGCGCTAGCGAAAGCATGTGAAGACAAGAATCCTGACTGATACATCTGAAAAGCAGGTGACTGAAAGGGCTCAAGAGAGGAAAAATAAAAAGGCCCACATTTCATTGGATGCAGCAAAAAGAAACAGTGTTGTCATGTTCACTTCCACTCCACATCAGCAAAATCAGAGAGTACAGCAGCTCTGAGGACAGACATGTTCCATCCCACTTGATGAAGATTCTGAGTATCAGAACTCTGAGAATGACAGACATGAACCAGACATCTCAGATCTGTTAGTTGGTGACTTTGTCATCATAAACTTTGCAACCAAATGCAGCTGCTAACCTTACGTTGGTTTGGTTGAGAAACTTGATGCAATAAAGTGAGTAGAAGACTTCTCAGAAGAAGGAGCACTGGCAGTGAGAAACACCTTTACATTCAAGGAGAATGATGAGGGATCCTTCCCACTGAGTGATGTACTGAAGAAGCAAAAGGCTGGAAATGCAAGGAGGGAGCAACGATTCATGTTTCCCTGCAGCCTTGATGGACGAAGTTTGAACAGTGTTTTTGATGGTGCAGTGTCTAGAAGCTCCAGCTGCTGCTTTATTCTCACAACTTCAAAACTGTGAAACTGTTTGTTTAACCAAATTCAGCTCAGGTTTAAACATAAAGTCAGATGTTCAACTTACCCACAACTTACCCCTAAACCTGAGACAAGTTGAGCCACAGGAACACCTATTTTTGAGAAGTCATATTTTCACAGCCCTTTATTATAGATGCATTCCTATAATTTCAATGGGTAGATGATATCTATACATACTGTAACGGTAGAGGTTTCCATTCTACTTGTCTCATTTTTCCTTGTCTAGAAGACAACAGAAGTAAAAACTGACTCATCTTACCTCACTTTCCCCTATAATTTATGTTGGGTCAGTTAATGCATTTATTGAGTTCAGAGAACAAACTACTTTTAAAAGATGTTTGCATTTTATTCATGGCTTCAGCCGTACGGTGGAAACTGGTCAAGGTTGGTGTTCTTTTATAAGGAGAAGCATCTTATTCTGAAGAGCTGTGAATGTGTTCAAGGGGAAGTTTGTCTTATTTTGAAGAGACTCTATCCTGTTTTGGAAGGTAGTTGATTTATCTTGGTGTATGGAGCGCCGCCATGGAGAATTGACGCTGCAAAGCAGGAGAGTTTAAAAAAAATGAGTCTGTGAAGTCAGAGGTGTGTAGAGTAGGCAGAAACTGTAAAGAAACAAGTAAAAGTATGGTTACTTTATAATAGTAACTCAAGTATAAGTAAGAGTAGTCACCAAAATAAAGACTTGAGAGTAAGAAAGTATCTATTAAAAAGAATACTTGAGTAGTGAGTAACTTTGATCAAACTTATTCTTTAGAATAATCAACAAGCTGTAAAGTGCTCNACTTGAGTAGTGAGTAACTTTGATCAAACTTATTCTTTAGAATAATCAACAAGCTGTAAAGTGCTCCTCTGAGGGGGAAAAAAAATGCAAAGTAGTCACATGTAGCTTCTAATACACTCCAAATCATATCATATAAAGAAACAGTAGACAGTAATAAATCACATATTTACCACATAACAAATCATGACAATTCTGCCCTGGCCCCAAGACAGTTAGCTAGGTTAGCTTCATGAATTTACTCATATGGCCAGAATATGGCCAGACAAAAATGCCAGTGATGCTGGAGATGAATAACTCCGTAATTATCAGCTGTTTCTCTGCCCCAGCCTTTTTCTTTTTAGAATCCATTTTTCGTCTAAGCGCTGAAAAAATTATGAAAGAAAAAATCGTGTTTGCTTAGTTTAAGTTCATTTTAATTTATATTATATTATATGCAAAGGCTCTGGCCAGCCCACCTATCAAGCCCTGTCAACCCATTGTTGTCATGGAGATGACAGGACGCTGAACATGATTGGACCAAAGCTCTCTCACACACACAGTGGAGCAGTCACTTTCACTTTCTCTGCTGCAGTGGAGAAAGCNGACCAAAGCTCTCTCACACACACAGTGGAGCAGTCACTTTCACTTTCTCTGCTGCAGTGGAGAAAGCGAAGAATTTTGACTCGTTGCGTTGGAGCGATGTCTCACAATTAATAGAAAAGTAACGCAAAGAGTGTGACCAAATGTAACGGAGTAAAAGTATATGTTTTTCTTCATAAATATACTTAAGTATGAGTTAAAAGTATCCTGCAATAAAACTACTCAGTAAAGTACAATTTTGTGAAAAAAGTTACTTCAGTAAATGTAACGGAGTAAATGGAATGCGTTACTACACACCTGTGTGAAGTTCTGTTGTGTGTGTGTGTGTGTATTTGAACAATAAAGCCACATCT
The DNA here is from genome assembly GCA_014773175.1 of Lucifuga dentata. Lineage (NCBI taxonomy): Eukaryota > Metazoa > Chordata > Actinopteri > Ophidiiformes > Bythitidae > Lucifuga > Lucifuga dentata. Next base: position 28,123 of record VXCM01002284.1, read on the forward strand.
CAGCTAAAACAATCTAGTGGTGAGTTTTATTTTCTCAGAAAAAAAAGGGACAATTTTTCAAAGATGCCACATTTTTATTGTGTCAAAGATAAATGATTTAGTGATGTTTTGTGTGGAAGAAAAGGGGAAAAAATACAGACTAAATATGAATGAAACTGACAAACTGATTACAGGAATGTAATTTTCCAGTGTCACAGGAAAAAGCAAAAGGAGAAATCCATGTAGAACATAATTCACATTATATGAGCTGTCCATCCATCCATCCATTTTCTAAACCCATTTGTCATTCACACTCCTGTAAATATTAAAATTAATTGTACACAAAGCTTTACATAACAATAAAATACATAACACAGAAATGTCATTTTTAATCATTTACATTCGAGATGCCTTACACTTTAGACATCAAATAAATGAATGCGGCAGAATAAAAATTTAATTCATTAATGTTATGTATTTAGAATTAGTTTTAATTTAGTGTTGTGTTGACATAATATAATTGTGACTAGTTACAGCTCAAGTTGTGTCAGTGTGGGCATATCTCTGTGGATGTGGGTTTCTTTATCTTGTACCCATGTGTCATTTCTTGTGGGCATTTCTGTGATAATGTGGGTGTCTCTCCTCTCTGTGGGTGTGCCTTCCATGGTGTGGGCGTGTCTATGCATGGGTGTGTCTACGACAGACACGCCCACATAGATGAGTGTCTGCTTCCTGATGTGAGCATGTGTGTGTTGTATCAATTTAATAGTTGCTATTGATTAATAGTGAACTATTTTGAGTTAAAATATCTTGACTTTAGAAGGTCAAGGGCATCTACATCCAACCTTTAAATCTACAGCAAAAGCCAATTCAGCTAGTTTGTTGGGTCTATGTAATTTTACCAGATGTTAGTACAAAGCAAACAGCAAACTCTTTCATTGAATTTTTGTTTGTTGTTGGCACTACTCTTTATTTTTTAAGAGTGTTGTTTATATTTCTATGTAGTGGAGCCTTATTTGAAATTCCATTTGGAAGGAAAAACCTCATCAAATCCCTAAAATCATATCCACAAATCATATGCCCCAACACACACCTATTTTTTTTTTTTTTTTTTTTTTTGTCTCTTCAGAAATAAACAGCCAATCATCATCAAGTAACAAATTCTAGCTACCAATTGCAATTATAGAATAATGCAGAATAACATGAAAATTAAACATTCTGCAACTAGTGGACACATTTATATCAACATTAAAATAGAAATTTAATGTGATCTGCAAGAGGATGTCAGTAAAACAGTCTGGATAGTGCTAAAAATTAATATGTGCTTCTTATCAGTCCCAACTCTTTGTGGACTTCATGAAACCATTCTGCTTCAGCTGATTAAGTCCCTGTAGATCTCTGAAATCTGTGTGCTCCATCTTCACACGCTGTGAAGCACTGTGCTCTTACGCACAATCCTCTGCTGAGGTTCTGTTGATTAAATCATGCACAACCAACAGCCAAACTGCTGCAAACTAACACACACACACACACACACACACACACTTCTATAATAACCATCAGANCAAACTGCTGCAAACTAACACACACACACACACACACACACACACTTCTATAATAACCATCAGACTGGTTATTATAATTCTAAGGCCAGCAACAAAGTTTTAGCAACAGTAAACCAAAGTAACTGGCGTCATCCCGTTAACGCCTGACACACCAAAAGCTGCAGCTGTCACTCAGCAGCAACACTGAGTTTGCAGCAGGCATTAACATGAACACCTGATGCCAGGGAGTCAGAGGCTGAAGAGTGACTGTAGCATGAATATAACAATTACCATGTGTTTTTCATTATTCAGATGTGATATCCAATTACAGATCTCAGTGTAAAGCCAGTTGAGAAAGGATCCTTACCTAATTCACTTATTCTCAGCATCATCAGCATCCCTCCTGCAAAATCTGATACTAGGGACATTAAGCAGCAATGGTTAGGAGGACAGCTATGGTGACTGGAAATAGATCTGTGGTTCCACCGTAGCCATGGATGTTTAAGTCACTAAGCAACACCACTTTACAAATGGATTAAGGGTGTTTAAACACAATTTAACTGTAAATAATTAGCTGTAAAAAAATGTCATTTGAAAGGGCCATTTGGAAGACAAAGTTATTTCAGAAGATGAGTTTGTATGATCTTACCAAATCTGTAAATTTAGATTTACTGTACAAAAAGTACTCGCCTTTTAGTATGGATTATAGACGTCATGAAATGAAAGCATTTCTTAGTTTGGCATGAGAAAACGAGACCTACCAGTGCTGCAAAATTCTGTTTCTCTGTCTGCTCCATTGGGGGTTGGCATAACGTGAAGGTTTATTGATTAGTCACGGCCTTTGCTAACTAATCCATTATGCAGAAAAGTATTTCACAATATATACACTCTTAACGAGGCCAGCTGTGGTCACTGGTTTAAAATGACAAAAGTGCATATGAAGTAATAGAAAACTATATAACTATCAGAGTTGACCTGCTGTGATTTCTTGTAATGCCACTGACGTCTGGATTACTTGACATTGCGGAATGTGACATCTTAAAAAAACATCAATATAATTAATATGCTTCACTGAAATTGTAAAATCATTGAACGTACACGTCCCTGCCTATAGTAAGACAATTTATACATATATACAATAAATAAATAACGTAAAATCCACTTAACTTAAACTCATGTAGTAGTGACTACATGAAACATGGATTTTTGCTGTAGTAGATCTGACGGCTACGGCGGATGACTGCGTGGACACATGCGCAAAAAAGCACATACATAGTTCTGGTCACCGTAGTGGTCCTCCTAACCGTCATTGCTTAATGTCCACATTATCTCCTGCTTGTTGCACTTTCAGGACCTAGCTACCATCACACACAAGCCGCTGGCTGTTTGCTGTTTACGTTGTGACCATGGCTCCTTGAAGAAAACAGACACAGGCATTTGGGCTAAACTCAACAGTATTTATCTGTTCAGGGATATTAATATTACTGTGGAGATGGTTAAAGGGTGGAAAAAGTACACAGAAAGTACCACCACAGGGTACTGCAGGACTTAAAAAAAAAAAAAANAAAAAAAAAAAAAAAAAAAAAATGCTGTAAAAGCTGTCAGCTCTGAGAAGGCAGAAAAGTAAACCTAACCCTAACCTTAAAAGTCAGACGATACCAAAACTGCAGTGCTCTGATGGTTGCCAGTGACACTCTCCCCACTGCAACCTTCCCATACTGCAATTTCCCCTNCCCCCCCCCAAATACACACTTGACATCTTAAATTCCTGGTAAAATTAGGATCCCAATCCTACCCTAGCTTGACTGACGTTAATAACCCTTTGTCCTATTTAAAATTTTCTTTGTGACATTAAGGTTTGTATTTGAGTACTCATACTCTAAGTCTATATGAAGAGCAAAGTATTTCCATATCTTTTCAAAGGCTTGCACATATACATGGTTAAAATATATTGTTAGACATAGTTTGTCCTGGTAATGCACTGAACGTAAAGTAAATGTGTGAACTCCAGAGCACTGCTGACTGGCCACGCTGCAGGAACAAGGTCATCTGCTGAATCTCTAAGCTGCTCTTTATTTTACAAAACAAAACATGGAAGTAGACAGCATCATAACATTATAATAAGGAATGCTCGTTAACGTAAAGAGCACCAGCTTCCTAGTTTAAAAAAAAAAAAAAAAAAAAAATACACCGCTTGAAGCTGGGTTTGTGAGCCAATGAGAATGCCTGGAGGCATGGATGCAGCCATAAATTTCATTGGTCAAAACAGTAACATTCCTATTGGTGGCTTTTTGGCAGGATTGTGGCGCTGCAACTTTCATGTGAGAGCAGAGAGGTTTGTATGTGAGTATTTTGAGTCTGAACACGTAGTTTTAAGCACGAGCAGAGGAAATCCATGTGTGAAAGCGTTTTAGGGAAAATCATGCTCTCAAATTGATAAATGATGTTCTTGAATTATGGCAGGAAAATAACGCCATAATTGTTGCACAGGTTTTAAGAAGCAATAAAGGGAGAACATGGCAGAGATTTGGGCTTGTTTAGTTCGTAATCATTGTGTCACTATTTATGTAGATTAGATTTATGTATACAGTGTTGAGCTGTGTTCACGGTAACAGCCATGAGAGATTCTCTCCATGATGTGATGCAATGTGCTGGGGTGTCCATGGCAATGTTTCACACTGCAACAACTTCAATCTAAATTAGATCTTTTTGTGTGTCCCAGTCTCCAACAGGATTAAGAGTCATGCTCAAACAAGATGACTTGCCACTGAACATGCAACACACATCCTGTTTGTCATTATTGAAATAATAATATCCACACCCACACTTGTATTATTTGGACCCGGATAATTGAAAATATTCATATATACCAACGTCATTTTCATCTGCATAATCGGCTGTGTTGATTACTGTGATCCCAACCATATGCAAGGATCAGGCTACTTTTAACTGTAAAGGGATTTAACATGTTGGATTAGTGCTAAGGCAAGGCTCTATGGCAAATTACAAAACATTTCCTAATATTTCTCCATTTGTGAAAAATTGAACTGCAAGGATCTTTCATAGTATGACAAGCATGTGATGAAAAGTTTTCAGGGTGTTAGTTGGTCAAGGCAAAAACAAACAGCTGCGTGTGACAGCTCACAATTTAATCCCCGATTTCAATTCACTAATTATTATTCATATTCCATTTCCAGAGGGGAAAAAAGGAAAATGTATTACAAATCTATTTGGGTGCATTAAGAACCATCTAGGTATTGGTTGGATATAACCGAAACCACTGTTTTCTCAGTAATTTCTTCATTTGCATACACATAATTACATACATTAATTACATTAATTGCATAACTCAGTATATTGGGAGCATGTGTGTTAAACAAGAGCAGTACAGCTATTTTTTTTTTTTTTTTTTNTTTTTTTTTTTTTTTTTTTCAAGTTCTCAGGGGTAAAAGGTACATCAGTGGCTTGCCTGAAAAAGGAGAAACTCTCCAAGTTTATATCTTATCTTTAAATTAAGTACATTGGTCCTACCTGGGTCCATAAATTCAACCCAGAGAGCTGAAGTAGAGTGCCTTTTCTTTCCCTTTCTTCCCTCTGGTCAGTGGCTTTACCACGGGAGTAATAACTGTCAGGCCAAATGCCTGGTAAAGTGGTGGACAGAAGCGAGTGGAGGGGGAGTATTTATCACAGTATTGACTTTGTGACTGCCGTGTCGTGAACTCTTTTGTCATAAACTGGAGCAGCGCTGCAGATCGATCTGAGGAAAACTGCTGTCAGCTCAACTCCCAGCGAGCATTGCTTTTCCTACAGCCACTTAGAGGGTTGATAAATGCCCCCGCCCGCCTGCTGCAGCAATGAGAGCATGTCCAGGCCACATACACACACACACACACACACACACACACACACACACCTTCCTGTATGCTGGTCACAAACACATCTTGAAAGAGGAAAAAGTAAGAAAATACAATTTTCATTTTGAATCAGGAAACAATTCAGAGCTGTTTTTTTTTTTTTAAATCCAAATCCTCACTGACCAAAAAAAGTGGACAAACTAATCCTCCCTGTGCTTCATTATTTAAGCATCATATGACAAAATTTAACATGAACATGTTCTCAAAGAAATATACCTGTGGCTTTGTTTGCATGTTTGAGTCCAATAAATACTATGTTACATTACTGCCAACCATTATCCAAAACATAAAACCGTAATTTAGTTTTCATGTCATTTCGTGTCAGGTCTCCTTATCTTTCAAAATCAAATGTTAAGGGTGATACACCCACCGTAAAATTCAGCAGTTTGAAAGAACTGATATAAAGTTAAAGGTGTGAATCACTCTTAAATATATTTTCCCATTTATAAATTGCTTTTTAAAAGTGGATGTTATAATATTTGCTCTATAAACCAAGAGAAATATGCTATTAACTGTGCTTATCTTTGACCTGTTAAAATATTTTATTGCTTGGTAATTCTTCCTGTCTCACAATAACACTTGCAAATGATTGTAGAAGGCACGGCCATTTTAAATTTCTCAGTAAAAGCAGTTTTCTCCTCGGACTATATTTTTTGGCGGAGACATAATTTTCTTCTGTGCAGCTCCATGCTGGATCTGTTAAATGAAGTAACTTTGACAAAAAAATATAATAGATGTCATGTTTGATGTGATGTATTACCTATCTCTAGCATGTTTTGAGTTGATTTTAATAGCATTCTGGAATGAACTGAAACCAGTGCAGTCTGGAAGGTAGGAAAAACAATAATATTTACGGCTCCAGTAGTATGTTTCGGGAAAATTGGCAGTAACGTAACATGTGTGTTGTATTTATTGGGCTCAAACATGCAAAATCACCAGTATGGTGCTATGCCTAATTCTTCCATCTAAATATAAAGGCAGAAATCTCTGTCTGTGGCACCAACATCTCTAGAACTCGGCACTGTATGAAGCTGAAATTTTCAGCACGTTTATTGATCAGGACCCAAGGATGCATAGTGTCACGTGTGAAGTTGTTTGGATGAGCGGTTCTTGAATTCAGCTGTGCTAGTAGTGCGTGCGGCAGGATACGCTCTGATCTACGGGCACTAATGGCAGGCTGTGGCACACACCTTAAAGTCTGGCCTGGTCCAAACATGCACGTTTTCAACGGACACTGCACTAGTTTAAAAACAATGTTATTCAGGCAAGATAAAGACATAATTTATTTAGCAGAACTGGGAACTCTGTAACACTGTGACATAAACCTGGAAGTATCAGGTTTTATTTGACGAAGTGCTTCACATCAAAACTTGATGTACCAGCTGGCAAAACTGTCCATACTTAAAAATACTCAACTCATTAGAAAAAATAACACAAAAAAATGTAAAATAAGATTTCAGACATGAAATTTAAGAATCATTATGACAGGTCTGCCAATGTCCGCTAATCTGAATTACACTTTGTTTCTTTTCTGCAACTGTCAGATCAAACTGAAGTAAACATAACCCAGCACAGAATGCGATGCATGGAAAGGTCACTGGAAGCGTCGGGAGTCGTGCTTGTGAACTTGTGACGTGGATAGAAATGTTGAAAATGTCATTTGGTCTTATTTTGCCTTTTGTATAAAGAAGTTATTTGATTTAGATTTAGATTTCTTTATTTGACATTTTTATGCTCCACATAAAAACAAAATAGCGTTAGTTAATAGTGTAAAGTTAATAAATAATAAAAATGAAAAAAAAATAAAATACAAAAAATAAAATAAAAATAAACAAAAAAGCATGGCTGTTTACATTTGGCTGGAATGGTTTGTGGTCAGAAGTTGGAACTTCTGACTGTGAAAAAGCTGACTTCCGAGGTCTATCGAATGCAGCATAAGTCAAGTGTCGGGTCTCTGATCCGCTGTATTGCTGCCATGGTGACACTCTGCCACTCCTCAATTTGTGTCTGTTACTGATTCCAGAGGACAAACCACCATATAATAAATTTTTTTCTGGCTCTATCTCAGTGATCAGCTCCTCCACCTCACACTCGCTGAAGTTTTTCTTTTCTGTGTGTTTTGCAGCAAGATTGGCCATTTGGACAGTAGGTGACAGGAGAGGCATATTTATAATCATTTGTATAGTAATTTATGAGAGGAGCCAAGGTGGGGAAAGTGGCTCGTGCATATGCGCTCAGTTTCATGTTAATTGGGATGTATAAAGGAAAGGTGTGCAGGACCTGGCGTGCACACAGTTTTATACATGTGGAGATTTCTCTGCGTACGTACTTTTCAAATTTTGTCAGTACATCTTTCAGTATGAAAGCTGCACAGTCTTTTATACATGAGGCCCCTGGTCTGTGGATGACAGTGAAACTGTACCTTTGGAGCTGTATATCATCCTTTGAAGTCCAGGAGGTGCTGCTGCAAGCAGTTTTTGCATGATGGACACATGGCTTGTGGTCACTTTGGCCATAAACGTAGTGATGGAAAAGCTTAAGGCCAAACAAGATAGCATACAGTTCCTTCTCAATCTGTGATTAATTAATTTCACTGTCAGTTAGTGATTTTGATGCATAACTAACTGCCATCATGAAGTAGTACTGCACCCAAACCACATTTTGATGGACTTGGAGCTTTAGCTCTTTTGCAGGGTCAGAATACAAGTATATCAAAACTGGTCCTGGTTCCTGTGTGATGAGCTTTTTCATTGTTCTGAAGGCTTTATCATGTTGTGCATCCCAAACAAACTCACTTGTTTCCTTTAAGAGTTGACACGGGTGCATTTATGTCAGAGAGGCAAGATGCAAACTTTGACAAGTAATTAACCATTCCCAAAATGGTTTCAAGCTCACCTTTGTCTTTAGGGCTCCATCCATTTATGGCCTTAATCTTATCAGGGTCTGGCTTGATGCCATTAGCCATGAGATGTGCCAAAATAGCGGACCTCTGTAGCACAGATGGTGCTTTTATTCTGGACTGAGTTTGACTCCTGGTTCTCTGGAGCATTGTAGCATAGCACGGAGATTCTTGTCATGCTCTGCTTTTATTTTGGATAGATGAAAATATCATCAACAATGGCTGTGACGCCTTCATGTCCTTCATATGTCTCATCGATTTTCACCTGAAACTGATATTGTGCTGAAATTAGACGAAAGGGTAGTATTAAGAAGTTGTAGTGCCAAAATATGGTATTAAAAGTAATCAGTTTGGATGACTCCTCTGTTAGCTTTATGGCCCAATAGCCAGATCTGGCATCCATAACAGAGAAATAACAGGTTTCTGCCAGCTTAGCTGTAACGTCATCAAGGATAAGTCTCTGGGGTCAAGGCATACTCCAAGCCTGCCTGTGTGAGATTTCTCTGCTGCTGCCCATTCAGTAGGTTCAGTGACTTCAACAAATTATCTGTTGTTTATAAGTTGATTCTTCATGTCTTGCGTTCCTCTTTAAGGCGGTTGTGGAGCACATGGGGAACTCGTCTACGTGCATGTACTACAGGCATTAGGGTAAAGATGGATTGTACACTCACCAGGAAACAGTCCTATGCCTGTTAATACATCTTTAAATTCCTCTATAATGTGTCTCTCAGGTGTCTTAGCTACAAACATTACTAGCTGAATGAAACCAAAGTCCAGGCATGCTTTCAGGCCTAACACTGGGGGTGCATGTGTGAGCCTTAACACTGTGTTTTTATACATTTGCATTTCAGGCTGCATTTGCCCTAGACAGCCAGGCGTTCTCCCCCATAACCAAAGAGTGGGTGTGTCACAGGTTTCAGTGGCTGCATTCTCCCTAGTGTTTTGAAAAAGTGTGTGGGAATAACGTTAGCAGAAGAGCCTATGTCTAGCTTAAAGCTAGCTGTGATTTTGTTGGGACCCACTTGTAAGTCTGAAAAAAGCTTGCTCCATCTTGCTATTTTGACTTTTTCATTTTATAGCATCAATGAACAAAGCATTCTGTCTGCACTGTCCTCTGACTCATCTTCACTCACCTTTGCTTTGTTTGGAGCGACATATCTTTGCAAACTGGTTCCATTTTCCACATATCTTGCATTGCATGCCCTTGGCCAGACATTTTTCCCAGTTATTGTGTGCCTTATTTACACAATAGCCACATCCTTTAAGGTGTTCATTCTTTCCTCTTAATTTGTTGTTGGTTCCTGTATTATTATTTGTTTTCAACTGCCGATCCTTCCAAGCTGGATTTGTTGAAGGTTGCTGACAAACTGCATGCATGGTCTCTTCTGCCGGTTTGCTGACGCTGCCTGGTATGGTTCTGAGTTGAGCTTCTGTCGTGTGACTGGGCGATATTCACCGCTTTATCCAATGTGAACTTGGAGCCGATGCCCAGCAGTTTCTCTCTCACAGCGGCTAAATGGATGCCAAAGACTATGCGGTCTCTGACCTTCTTGTCACTATTAGCATAAGCACAGTCTTTCACAAGTAGTTTCAAATAAGCCACAAACTGTTCAAATGGTTTGTTTACTCCCTGTACTATTTTGTGGAACTTATAGCGAGCAAAAATCACATTAGCCTTTGGCATTACATATTTCTCACAGTATGTTTTTAGTACCTTTCCTTCCTCTTCTGTAAGTGACTGTGTATTGTAAATGTCTCTTACTTTTTCTCTGACCCAAACGAGAAGATAGCTATGCTTTTCGTCTTCACCCTTTTTCTTGATCGGCCCAGAAAACATTAAATTCACATGTAGCTTAAGTTTGTGCCATGCCTCAGGAAGATTATTAGCATACTATTTAATAAACATTTTTATTTGACAAATATTTGCATCGCTAACTCAACATAATTGAGCCTATTTCATGCAGCTATCCTATAATGTACACAGGCCATGTCACATGCTGTCAGTGACCAATCAGCGTCTCCTATCCGTACACCAGACTTATCGACATTTAGCTGTCAACTATATTCAACTGTATTACATGTGAATATTACAGCTATGGCTGAAAACAGAAGGCAATACAGAAGTAATTTATGCAGTACCACCAATGTCCTCGAGATGCTGGCAATTAAAAATGTTAAATTTCATCTGATTCCATTAAAAAATAAATAAATAAATAAATAAATAAATAAATAAATAAACTTCAAATAATTCTCCCTTGAAAACAAAACTCAGTCTTTTTCACAAGAGTTTAAGAAGTTTCAGGAACTAATTTCAGTAGCATGCTTACTTGATTGACAGATCGCTCAGCCTATCACAGCCAGTCAGCCACTAACTGATAAAGCCAAGGACAGTGGCTTGTTGGCTAGCACTCTTGCCTCACGGCAAGAAGGTCCTGGGTTCAAATCTGACTGGGTCCTTTCTGTGAATTGGAAACTCTACATTGACCATAGGTGTGAATGAGTTTGTGTCTGTGTGTACCAGCCCTGTGATAGGCTGGTGTCCTGTCCAGGGTGTGGCCTGCCCCTCACCCAGTGACTGCTGGCATAGGCTCCATCCCCCGTGACCCTTAATAGGACAATAGGATATGAAAGGATGGATAACTGCCAAAGGGTTTTGAGTTCATTGCCTTGAAATTTGATTCATTTTATTAGAGCCCATAACCTAAACATTAATCATTCACCATCTTTACACACACCTATGACTCCAGTAACACCCATTTTTCTGAATATGCCATTACTGCAGAGATGCAGCCAACCATTTTTGCTTTTATGGGAATCCTGAAAGGTGATTAAAGAAATGATGCATTCGGTGTAGAACAAATAGAGGAACATTTAACATCAGTTAGCAATCAAACTACAAAAAAATGATTATTCAAGAGAGACAGTGTTGGACACATTTGACTATCAAATGATGTACGATTAAAAATCACCAGTGTAACCATTTGCATTAAAACCATAAATAAAACTTTAAAAATGAGGAACCTGAGAACTGCATCTTCACAGATGTGTTCCAACATGATTTAACAAAGGACAGAAAGTGCATCTTCCCCAATGTATCTATAAGCCTAAACCCCCCCTGAAGCTGAACCTCCTACAGAGAATTATAGAGATATCACCATGCTTGGCATAAAAGATGACAACTCTTCCTCTTCACATTTAATCAATGATGCTGACCTTTGCAGACAGTTCCCTGCTAAGTGATTAAAGCCAGTCTCACCATGGATTGTGGGAAATGTGGAAGTAAAGGTGTCCAGATGGGGAAAGAGAGGAGATGATTTCCTGTGGCTCTGATCCACCATCATTTCCATCCGTCGCACTACACGTCGCAGCCACATGCCACCATCCTGCTAACCATTCCTCATCTGAAAGAGTGAATAAGTTGACATGATGCCAGTGTTTGGACTAATATAAAGGAGATGTCCCGTGATGTGGAGACACTCAGTGATGTTAATTTCTTGCTAATTTGCCAAATTTGTCTTTTGCAATAAAGCTTTGTGCATAATTTAACAGCCTTACTTTAGTGAGGGCATGGTGGTTCCTCTCTAGGGCTCAACCCTATCCTTTCTGTGTGGAGTTTGCATGGTTGCAGACATTTCCTCAGGGTGCTCCGGTTTCCCCCACATCACAAAAACGTCTGTTTGTTTAATGCTCCTGGCATTGCAGGTGACCAAAGCAATGGGCTGAAGATCTGGCATTGGTCAACCAACTTGATATTTTTGCATTAAACCTAAAAGGGTAAAGGGTCCAGTTTGCCTTTCTTTGTGTCATTTGCATTGCAATAGTTGCACATGGATATGTCTTGATGTAAATGCACAAATGAGTTTTGCTTTTTTCAGTTTCAGGTGGAACAGAAGGCAGCTGCATTCAGCGTTGAATGATCAGTCTTGAGGGACAAGTTATCTGAGTGTCCAGCAACCTTCCTGTCAGGCCTTGCTGCTGTGTTTGCAACACTACATTTTATGTTTTCTTGTAGTTTTATTAGTAATTTTTTTGTTTTTAAAGAGAAGTTACCTTATATACTTGAGTATAAGCCATCTTTTTTTTTTTTTTTTTAACCAAATTTCACAACGCAAATCGGCTTATACATGAGTAATTCAAATCGGATACTACAGAACAAAATTTCCAGGAGTGGAAATACTACCCATTACCACTACACATGGGAAATAGTTTAAATCATACCTTAGAATGAAATATTTCCTGATTAAACATCTTATCCAGCACAATTTGCAGCGGCCAGTAAGCTGTGATCCGTCAGTTACAGTAATCAGCTGCTGAAATAAATATCAAGTTAACCAGTGCGTGGCTTATTTTCAGAAAATCACAGCAATAGTATGACAATACCCAGAAAAACAGGTAATTTGCTAAACAAATAAATTGATGGAGCAACATCAGGAGGTNTATGACAATACCCAGAAAAACAGGTAATTTGCTAAACAAATAAATTGATGGAGCAACATCAGGAGGTCGGCTGAGGGAATTCTAAAACTCCGTATGGACAGGCCCACATCGACTCAGGTACAGGATAATTACTGAAAACACATAATGGGTTAGATTCTTAACAGGAAAAAATAAATAAATAAAAGCCATAATTACAAGCTAAAGAAGCACCGTGATAATTATAGGTCATTTGTAAAGCTTTCCTTACCTTCATCAATGCAATTCAGACAAGGAAGAGGAGGAGGAGTCTGTACAACTTAATGTCACTTACGGTAATCAGCTGTTTACTGGTACATGGATTATTTTCAGGAAATCACAGGAATACTATGACAATTCTCAGAAAAACAGGTAATTTGCTAAACAAATAAATTGATGGAACAACATCAGGAGGTCGGCTTATATATGGGTTTCTTTAAAAATCTAAATTTACAGTTAAAATTGGAGGGTCGGCTTATACTCGAGATCAGCTTATAGTCAGGTATATACGGTATGTTTTATTGAAAAAGCTTGTCATTTGTTTAACTGTTGGTATGTTTTGAAGTCTTTTCCATTTGTTTTTGTTTTTCAATAAAATTTGAAAGATATATTTGGAACCTCTACTTTTTCATTTTCTTGGGTTAGTAATCTGAAAGACGATGTATAAATTTAAGTAAATAAATAAATAAAAATTAAAAATTGTATCCAGTATTTAAGTCTACAGTAGGACCCTGTTGCTACTGTGGTATTATGCCTGTGAAAACTAAATAATTACAGTTATTTGCTGTATTTGTATAAAACAGTAGCAAACTGTAGATTTTACTGACAGTAAGAGCATGTTAATTTTACAGCAACATAATGGCAATGGTGCTGCTGCCTGTCCTTTATGTTTTGTTACAGGACAATTTCTAAGAGTGTGTATCTACCCACCTGGATTACTGAGAATCGTCACTGATAATAAGTTACTTTCCCAGCCAGGGCTTGGAGATTAATACCCAAATAGTGTTTCTTATGTCCAGTTTCTTCAGGATTTAGTTTTTGTTGCTGATGAGTGAAGAGTGACTGATACCTTTGTGCTGTGTCAGCATGATGAGAAAGCCGCTGCACACAAACTGTTTTTTTTTAAACTCCTGTATTAAAGCTAGATTTTAAATGTACACCTTTATACATAAGTTGGGATGTGTTTTTAACTTTTTTTTGTGTGTACCTTTGATTGTGAATGTTTTTTTTCTTTGCCAACTTGTCCCCTGGCAACATATGTTCTTCCCAATTGTTGGGGGCCTCTAGTTTAGAGGACACTAAAGCTCAGGCATTGAAACCTCTGTAAACACATGCATTTTCTCTTTCTCAGCTTCTAAATGTCTTTTTCTTTGAGGCTTGATACTCTGATGGGCTGGGTTAGATGCTTCGCTTTAAACCACTTCCCATCTAACATTTCAACATGAACGGAAGTTTTTAGAAATGTATAAAGGAAAAATGTATGTGCAGAGGTTCTGGTGTTGGTGGTGAGCTGTAATTCACTCTTCATTCCCATTAAACCTCCAGATAATGGCAGAGTGTCTCTGCTTGGTCCTGGTCCAAAGCAGTCTGTAACAAAACAGACGAAATAAAAATGGTGGGTGAGTACCAGCGGAGGAGTGTCATAGAGGTGAGAGATTTATAATGTGAATAGTACAAACTTGCTTGTAAATCAGCACAAAAGGCTTTCAGGTAGGGGAGCTGGCATTTACACAAAGTGAGCGAGGCTGTGGAAGAGAAAGATGTCTACGAGGAGAAAGAGAATGATTTAAATCTGGAGGTATGTTCTACTGTGTTTGGCCTAATTATTAAACAGATGAAGGGAGTGAAGTGTATCCAGCAATTTTGTCTCAAATCCTAAAGCTCCAAATTTCCTAAAGTAAGAAAAAAAAATCTCAGTGCAGTATGTTTACTTCAGACTGTTTCTAGTTTGTTTCAAAAATTTTATAGAAATGACTGTTTTTATAGATAAACAAGACAGGGCTTTTCTTGATTCTGCTAGAATCAAGAAAAGTGCCAAGAGTAGAAATTTCTTGAAATATGCTGAAACAAAATCACTGCTCTGGGAGATTTTTTAAAAACTTATTTTATGAAAATAAGACTAAGGATTCATACTCAAGAATAATTTGACTGCAATTTGAGTGAATTTTTCCAATAACTGACCAATATGGACAGATTCCTGCTGAGAACTCAGCCTGTCTTGGGAAGGGCATCAAGCAGTGCCTGACTGACTAAATGCATTAGGACAAGTAATTGACTGGTGCAGCAGACACACTGATAGCAAATGAGTTCCTGCAAAAACTTTCCAGACAGGATTTATGAAAATATGCTCCTTATTCCTTTCAGTCCAGATGTAGAACTCGATAATTATATCACTGACAACTTTTGACAACCAGAAATGCTGGATGACTGCAGATGTTGTAACATGTCATCCTGAGAGGTTAAATGCGGCTGTCCAGAGCCCGGCAGAGTCTAATTCAGTTTTAGCAGATGAGTGTTGGAGTGCACTTTACAAGCTTCCATGTCTCTACCCAGCATTAAAAAGATGATAATTAAGGAGTTCGAACAAGGTGTAAATGACAAACATCAGTTATAACTTACAAACACCAACTACAGAGCTGGTGTCATTCTCTTCAACAAAAAGCAGTCTGACTTTACTTTAGGGCTTGACATGTCCTTTAATATGTGCCCAAATACACTGTTATTTTGTCATGTATTTTTCTTTGTATTCTGATGCATCAGTAAGGATGGGGTCAAAGGGTAGGTATGGGCGGGACACATTTTTATGCTCCCCAGGATGTATTTTTTTTTCTTTAAAATGATATTAATTTAATCAATGTTTTAATGATCAAACATGAAACATGAATGAACATCTCACATATAAAGCACATCTCACTCTTCACTTCAGATGAATGCCGTAAGGTTACCTATACGTAGCTTCCTTCAGTGTTACAGGCTGGCTGCACATACGTGAATAATCACACAGGGCTTGTTGTGTCTGCTGTGACATACGTCCCCTCACCTGCTCATCATGCCTCCATCACATCAGGATGACAGCATGCTGTACGGCTCGTCCTCCAAAGTCCTCAAAAAACTTCAGCACATCCACAACTCTGCAGCACAACTGCTCACCTGCTCCCAAACCTGTGACCACATCACATGACCACATCACATGACCACATCACTCCTGTTCTTAAAAACCTTCACTGGCTTCCCATAAAACAACAGATACACTTCAAAGTCCTCCTCATTACCGATAAGGCTCTCCACAACCAGGCCTCCTCCACCCTCACAGACTCCTCCATCCTCAGACTCCTCCACCCTCACAGACTCCTCCATCCTCAGACTCCTCCACCCGTACAAACCTCCTCCAGTATCACAGATCTTCTCCACCATCACAGGCCTTCTCCACCCTCACAGACCTCCGCCACCCTCACAGACCTCCTCCACCATCACAGACCTCCTCCACCCTCACAGACCTCCTCCACCCTCACAGACCTTCTCCACCCTCACAGACCTCCTCCTACCTCACAGACCTCCTCCACCCTCACAGACCTTCTCCACCCTCACAGACCTCCACCTTCACAGACCTTCTCCACCCTCACAGACCTCCTCCTACCTCACAAACCTCCTCCACCCTCATGGACCTCCTCCATCATCACAGGCCTCCTCCACCCTCACAGACCTTCTCCACCCTCACAGACCTCTTCCTACCTCACAGACCTCCTCCTATCTCACAGACCTCTTCCACCATCACAGGCCTCCTCCACCCTCATACTCCCAGCTGCTCCCTCCATTCTGCTGATGTCACATCACAACTAACCTTAAAAATTAAAAATTTTAAAAAATAAAAATTAGAAATAAGACCATTAAAAATTAGAAGTTGAAATTTATTATTTGAAATTTATTCATTGTTTAATATTTGAATAAAGTATTTTACATCACACGTTATTCAAAAGAATTTGAATCTATTTATTTGGAATTGTAGGTTGTGACCTACAATTAGTACCTACACCTTAGTTACTGTAGTTACTGGAGGTTTAACATCATTTCTGACTGATGAAGGCGTTTGGATGAATGGTGAAACGTTTCAGGATTAAAAACTTGAATCCAGCTGACTTTACTCAGTTTTCATACAGTATATTCTTCTTCTTCTTCTTCTTCTTCTTCTTCTTCTTCTTCTTCTTCTTCTTCTTCTTATTTATTGCAGTTTGTGCAGAAAATCCAATGAATCTGAGGGGGAAAAAAGCCAAATTTCAGGCTAATAGTGTACAATGTGGGCGACACAGACTGCACTCTGCAGGTGTGGAGCTCACAAACAAGTTACAGATTTACATTTTCTCACCGTGTTTCTGTTTGTTCCACACAACACTCATGTTTCTCCTACAGATGTTCCTGTTGTGGGTTGAGTCACTTAGGAACACATGACCATTTCCACATTACTGTTTTCTTGGAGTCACCTCACCACCTGAGCCTATCAGCCACTTTATATCTGCCTCCAGACTTGTTTCCACTCGCCCTCCTGTGTTTTTAAGCATTTTGTCCTTGTCCACTTGTCTGGAATTGTTCTGTCTGATTTAGACCTTTTCCTTGTCTGGTTTTGTACCCTTGGTTTCCTTTTCCTTTACTAGGTTTGTATACCAGGTTTTCTGATCCAAGCCTGTTTTTTGTGTCTGCCTTTCACATGATGATTTTTGGACTTCTGCCTGCAATATCTACTTTTTTTCTAAGTTCTGCTCACTTTTTTGACTATAAACTGGCTTACTGCTTTTTGTACTTTGCCTGACGTACTGCTGACTTAAACACCTGAGTCAGTCACGTCTTTTCACAGGTCCTGACATGATGTGCCTCTTTTCCTCTTAACTTTCTCTCATACATTTTTTTTTTTTTTTTTTTTTTNTTTTTTTTTTTTTTTTTTTGACAGCGTTCTGTTCTTTGTTAACAGGTGTATTGCAGAGAGGAAGACGTAAAGCTCCTCCCTATGCTGTTTGAGCTCTTCCTGTCTCTTAGTAGCATTTTCCACATCTGTGATTTGGAGAAGAGTAACAGCTTCCATTTTATGAAAGTGTTCTCTGAGAAAGTACATGTATCATACACTGCATTTACATTATGTTTCTAATAACACCTAAGTCAAAACAAAGTGTTACTCATTACTCGGTTGTGTGAAAGGCATACTGCATCGCACACAATTCTATCTGCACTGAATTGTGCATAATAGAGAGCTCATACACTCTGACCACAAGAACAAACTTGTTAGCAGAACAATTCTGCTTTTGAACAACTGCCAGAGAAAGCTGAGAGGGATGTATGTGGAAGATGGGTGAAATGGAGAGGGGGATTGATATCTCTTAGCCAGAGAGAGAGAGAGAGAGAGAGAGAGAGAGAGAAAGGCTAATACTAATCCACTTATTAAGGCAACAACTGCAAGCCCAGAACCCACGCCAGATATTAATACCTAATCATGAGTTAATTAAAGAAGGGTTAGTTAGCGCTTAATCCAGTGTGATGGGGGAGTGATAGTGGCAGGGAGCGACAGTGTCCTGAGGGAGTGATGGGGGGNGGGGGGGTAGGTTGGCTGTAGTGCTAAAGCTGGCTGACTCTAAGGTCTGGAGATATAATTAACTTCAAGGTGCCAATGTTGGGAATACATTAGCACATCAGGTGTGTTTCCAAGTGTAAAAGATATTAATGTATTATAAGGTTAAGATGCTATTGTTCAACTTGACACATGTAATGCTGGTTATCCAGACTCTGAGTGCAACTTTTGATTGGTTTCACCTTTACATGGTAAGAAATCCTAATCAACAAAGTAATTCATGAACTGGTACATGTATAAGCAAGTCCACAATGATGAATATGAAATAATTGTTACTATGGAATTTATTCTGTACACAATTATAACAAATAGTTAAGAAATAAACTGTATCTTTTTCATGTTCTGCCAATCAGAAATTACCATTCTCTCTAAAGAGCAATGACAATGCAAAGCAATGTAAACTAACTGTACAATACATCAGTTCATACTTTTCACAAAAGCCTTTGCTCTGACCATTTACAGCTCTGGCCAAAACTATGTCACCCCCTGTATTTTTGTGTAAACTTTACCAAAGTACCACTCCAAACACAACAACATTCATTTATTGGTGTTTTACAAGTAGTTGATTATTCATTCAGAATATTCAACTATTCTTTAGATTTAAATTTAGATTTCAGTGTAAGTAATATGACTACAATATTTCTACAAGTCAGTGAAAACACCTGAAAACTATTTGACCTCTGACCCTACCTCAAAGAAGATGATTTAACTTCCTGTTTGATCTCTACTAATAATATTGGTATTCTTCTTCAAATCTTAACAACATGTCTAAAGTGTCTTCCTACTTAACACTATTAACAACTACTGGCTTTTTTTCAGTTGTACTTTAACACACTAAAAAAATACATGTTGTGTTTGGATGGTATTTTAACTCAGAAAGAAAAGTTTACACAAAAATACAGGGATGCAGTACTTTTGGCCTGTACCAGTATGGTAAACTGTAGCAGTTGGGGAGATGACATCCATCAAAGCTGTGAGAACTGGAGTTTGAGTGGAAAAGTGTAGGAATCTCATTCAGAGCAACAGAAAGTGGTTGAATGTTTTGTTGTTACCTCTTCCAATGAGATTATGTTATCACCCGTCAGTTAGTTAGTTAGTTAGTTAGTTAGTTTGCAGGATTACTAAATAGATAGAAAAAGTTCTGCACATGGATCAAATCATGCAAGTGTACCTGGGATATGAAGTCCCCTTGTCCTACCACTCCCTATACAAACATACACTAAGTACCACCTGTATAGTAAAATACACAGTTAAAGGTACAGTGCAAAGAAAATGGAGAAACAAAATCAGGTATACGTTATCCAAAGAGGATATCAGGATTAGCAGGATTACTAGAAAAACTGTGAACCTATTTTGACAAAACTTGGTGGGCAGGGAAGAACCCAATGACTCTCAGATCCCAAAGCATTCTAATTAGATTGTTTTTTCCTAGCTTCACATTTAGCCCATTTATGACTGCAGCATATAAGCCCTGCTTGTCTGTGAATAGTGGAGTCTATATCAAAAAATGTTTACATGCACACTATTCTGTGATTATTTGTCAGTACTCTGATCAAGGTAATAATGCAAACATGACACCGACAGAATTAACAGGATTCTGTGGTTCACCAGATATAAATGTTGCATTTAATCAGAGTATGAGGAGAATCCAGCTGGTGTGGAAATGCATGCAGAGGTGGATTACTCTATGACCTTTACATGTCTGAATAAATCAAGTCAGATTTATTTGTGTAGCCCAAGATCATATCCAACATCTCAAACAGCTTTACAGACCCACTCATTAGCGGTTCCCGACCAGCCCAAGCTCTGTAAGATGAGGAAAAACTCCCTAAAAAAATACTATACAAGGAAAAATGGGAGAGATTCCCTCTCCTCAAACGGCCAGGTGTGACATACAAACCGCAGGTGGGCAAGCAGACAAATTATAAAGACATACAAACACTGAGACATTAACGTATATATGAAAAATACAAAAAAGCAAACAAGAAGAAAACCATTTAAATACAACACAATGCAAATATAAGAAACAGAATAAAATAGCTCATAGAAAAAAGACAGAAAGATCAGATTAAGCTTTCTCTTTACACATTTTACACGACTCAGTTTTTTTTTTTCACATTATGGTGTAAACACCATAATGTGAAAATAATTTATTTATTGCTTTAAACCGAGTATACTCAAAATTTTATTGTTCATGTAAACGTACTGACTCATACATGCACCATGACAGACTTATAATGAGAGACCTGAACCACAGCTAATTTGAATGTTATTAATGTTGTTAAATTTTTTAAAGCCTATATAAACATTTTCAAGTACAAAACTTTTAATTATAAAGACTTTGTCTTACTCTGCATTTTTGGTATGAAGTACCCCAGATGCAGAGCCCATAAAACACTTCCTGTCACTTACACTTTCCAGCTATAATGGATACTTGAAATATTCTGCAGCATGCTGAAAGTGACAATGATGATGAATATGTGACGATTGAACGTGGAAACATTTTTTTTTTTCAATTTTTCAAGTCCTTCTTCTTCAGGCTACATGTGTGTTTGTATTTTAGCAAAAGTGGCAAGCCACCCTCTTAATTCCCCCTTGTGGTGCAGGACTCAATGATTGCACACACACACACACACACACACACACACACACACACACACACACACACACACACCAAATTAATCAATCCATTAAATTTTATTTTATTGCAATTCTCCTACAGAACTGCAGCTCAAACTGCTTTCCAGTAACACTGCTAAACAGAGAAAAGGTGTGAGTTCAAACTGAAAGTCACAGGTAGGCCAGCACATCCTGTCCTCTCCACTTTAATGAGGATGTTGAACAATAAAAGAGGAATTGCCACAGTGAATTTGAAAGGATTTGAATTTGCCATCACACCAAAATCTCTAGTACGACTGGATGTTTTGCTCCGGTGGCTTTTATCAGCGGTGGAGTAAGGAGAGAAAGGTGCTGCAGCAGAAAGTGAAAGGAAGGATGATGAATCTAAACAGGATTCAGATGCTGCCATGAGAAAACTCAGCAGTGGTCACGTTTTCATATTCTCTTACTTCACAGTAATCCTCAGTGGGCCCAGACATGGTATTATGTTTAATTCAAGACATGTTGCCCTCTAAAAGAAGCTCCCTGAACCTTTTCTACTGACTCCTTATCCATCCCAACTCCCACAAATAACAAGAGAATCAAAAAGAGATGTTAATCCTGGAGACAGAGCATGACTACAGAGAGAAAAGCAGTTTAGATTGATATAAGACAGACAGAGAGAGAGAGAGAGAGAGAGAGGAGAGAGAGAGAGAGAGAGAGAGAACTGAATGTTGATGTTGAATGTGTAACTGTGTTGATCAGACTTAGCAAAGCTGCTTCAGACATGAAGCATCAGAGCTTCATGCTAAGCAGAACTCAGGATGTCTCCAACATACCAGGTGTGTCTGAGAGTCCACCTCACCTGTCAGGTCAGAGTAAAGTCCACTCTGATACCAGCTGCCAGCCTCTCAGCATCAGCTCAGGGTCCGCTGACCTCTGACCTTTGATGCAGTTCTTTCTTGTCTTCAAAATAGAAAGTTTAGAGAGTCCACAAAGAAAGTTCATCAGAACATGAGAGATCTGCTTTTTGCTTTGTATTTGGGACCAAAAATAAACAAAACCAAAGAAAAGTGCAGCCTAAACCCTGAAACCCTGAAACCCTAAACCCTGAAATTCTAAACCCTGAACTCTGAAACCCTAAACCCTGAAATTCTAAACCCTGAAACCCTAAACCCTGAAACCAGCCCTGCAGCAGCTCAAACAGCCTGATAAAGTGTGACACCAGCAAATACATGATGAACACTTTCCCTCTGTCAACAAAAAGGACAGCTCTCTCCCTCACCTGGATCCAGGTGTGCCAGATACCTGTTTGTAGCTATAAGCCCATGTACAACCCTCCACTGGGGGTCACCTCTCTTTGTCAATGGAGGGTTTATGTACATAGGCTCCACCCACAGCCTTTAGGAGAAGAACCTGGACCAAAAAGAGAGAAACAGAGTGAGAGAGAGAGAGAGAGAGAGAGAGAGAGAATCAAGTCAATTTTATTTATATAAGCATGTTTAAAAGCAGCGGTGGTTGAGCAAAGTGCTGCACAACTAGAAGAAGAGGAATAAAATAAGAAGCAGCCATAACAGCCAGGATAACAACAATAAAAACAATAAATAAAATGTAAACAATACAATAATTAAATAAGTGGAACAACACCAGTAAGAGCAAATATCAAATTCCAGTGTGGTCTAAAAGCCAGAGAAAAAAAAAAACTGGTTTTAAAAGTGTCTGATGTTGGTGAGGTCCTGATGGAGCGGCAGGCTGTTCTGCAAAGACCTGATCTCCTTGTGCTTTAATCTGGACCTCAGGACAGCGAGGAGCGTCTGGTCAGCAGACCTCAGTATCTCATGGGAGTGTGCAAAGTTAAAAGATCAGAGAGGTAGGGAGACGCCAACACATTAAAGGACTTAAAAACAAAGAATAAAATCTTAAAATCAGTTCTAAAACTAGAATCAATGCAAAGAAGCCAGTGCAGGTGAGATGTGGTCTGGCTTGGTGGTCCTTTTAAGAAGGAACCGACGGCAGTGTTTTGACCCGTTGGAGGCGAGAGAAACAGAGAGAGTGATCAGCACAAACAGGTCAGAGAAAGAGTAGACAGGATAAACTCAGCAATGGCAGATGTCCAATGCAGAATTTTTTCTTTGTCTTATTTGTCTTTCTGTCATCTATGTGTTTCAGTTCGTGATCATGAAGCTGAGGACTCACTGGTCAAGCCCTGTATTCATGTAATATCACTGTTTTTTTNTTTTTTTTTTTTTTTTTGTTTTTTTTTACATTTTACAGGTTAAGTAACACCTTATAGGATTTTTATAGTAACACAATAATAATGAGATTAAAATAATAATAATGATGAGATTAAAATACTAAAATCAACTACAGTGATTCTCTACATCAGTGGTGGGCTGCCAGGGCCAGCAGGGCCTTCTCTGCTGGCCTAGAGATTGTCAGAATCATCAACTTATGTTTTTAGAATTTAATATATATTTTAATTAATTCTATATGTATTTTACAAATTTTGTTCCATTCATTTTTGTTATTAACGTCATGTCATCGCTACGGTACTCTCTCCCTCAATTTAGCTGCTTCCAGTGCAGCTCATATAAATTAGAGCTTTTATCCAATCAGATTTTCCACCTGTGCTGTCTCCGGGTAAAAATCTAGCCTGAGGCCTTCAGAATCTCCAGTAAATCCTCTCTGCTATTCAAGCAAATGGGACGATGTTGTTGATTGATTGATTGTTGATATATTTTAACCATCAGATTTCAAGTTTGCCATGTTGGGCATGTTCTTTTACACGTCAGGACCTTCTAGCTGGCCTTGGCCTATGTCATCAGAGTACAGCATTATGCTAACAGCTAAACAGCCTGCCAGAAATTCATCAGAAGAAGAAGCGAGCCGGTTAGCTTAGCTAACTCAAGTAAACCTAGCTAGCATGTAACGGAGCATTAATGTTTATTTAAACTTTCTTTCTTGATGTTTAGATTTTTAGATGTAGTGCTTTAGATTTTTTGTTTCGATTTTTACTTAGTCCTGTTGTTTTTTAAACTCATAATGGCTGAAGGAGGAGAAGAAATGGATTTACAACACTTTTTTTTCACATTTTGGAACTGAAATGCACCGATAATGTACAGCCGTGTGGTTAAACTCTTTCTAAAGACAGAAAGGAGGATGGACTTTGTCTTCAGATGATGAGCAGCTTTGGTAAGTTTGATGGATTTTTATGTGGCTGGAATCTGTGGAGAAGCCTGTTGAATCTGATTGTGTTATTTGTGTTTTACAGCATTTTTGCTTACTTGCTGGTCGTATGAGTAAATGTGATGGTTGTTGTGAGTTTGTTCTTGTTTCTTTGGTAATGACACTGATTTAGGCTATGCCATGTTTATATGTGATGCAGCATCCTGTCATAATGCGTAATAATGCTACATCCTATTCATGTCTCTGCAGTTAGTGTGTTGTAACTGACATAGGTGTTGATCCTTATGTTAAATCACTTTATTAAAGGTTACTGTCACTGTGAATATGGGCTGGTTACGTCGAATAATGCAGTCTATAGCCCTAGTGTCATGCTGAGGTTATTAGAAGATGGTTTAATTATATACAAATAATGCAATCAGATTCAACAGGCAGTACCTCCACTTCCTGCTGCAGTACCTCCATTTCCTGCAGCAGTGTTTTGACTTCCTGCAGCAGAACTCTACTTCCTGTAGCAGCACTTCCACCTCCTGTAGCAGTAACTCCACTTCCTGTAGCAGTACTTCCACTTCCTGTAGCAGTGCCTCCACTTCCTGTAGCAATGTTTTGACTTCCTGTAGCAGTACCTCCACTTCCTGTAGCAGCACCTCCACTTCCTGCAGCAGTACTTCCACTTCCTGCAGCAGCACCTCCACTTCCTGCAGCAGTGTTTTTACTTCCTGAAGCAGAACTCTACTTCCTGTAGCAGCACCTCCACCTCCTGTAGCAGTAACTCCACTTCCTGTAGCAGTACTTCCACTTCCTGTAGCAGTGCCTCCACTTCCTGTAGCAATGTTTTGACTTCCTGTAGCAGTACCTCCACTTCCTGTAGCAGCACCTCCACTTCCTGCAACAGTACTTCCACTTCCTGCAGCAGTACCTCCACTTCCTGCAGCAGTATCTTCACTTCCTGCAGCAGTGTTTTGACTTCCTGCAGCAGAACTCTACTTCCTGTAGCAGCGCCTCCACCTCCTGTAGCAGTAACTCCACTTCCTGTAGCAGTACTTCCACTTCCTGCAACAGTATCTTCACTTCCTGCAGCAGTGTTTTGACTTCCTGCAGCAGAACTCTACTTCCTGTAGCAGTGCCTCCACCTCCTGTAGCAGTAACTCCACTTCCTGTAGCAGTACTTCCACTTCCTGTAGCAGTGCCTCCACTTCCTGTAGCAATGTTTTGACTTCCTGTAGCAGTACCTCCACTTCCTGTAGCAGTACCTTCACTTCCTGCAGCAGCACCTCCACTTCCTGCAGCAGTATCTTCACTTTCTGCAACAGTGTTTTGACTTCCTGCAGCAGAACTCTACTTCTTGTAGCAGCACCTCCACCTCCTGTAGCAGTAACTCCACTTCCTGTAGCAGTACTTCCACTTGCTGTAGCAGTACTTCCACTTCCTGTAGCAATGTTTTGACTTCCTGTAGCAGTACCTCCACTTCCTGCAGCAGTACTTCCACTTCCTGCAGCAGTATTTTCATTTCCTGCAGCAGTACTTCCACTTCCTGCAGCAGTACTTCCACTTCCTGCAGCAGGACTTCCACATCAGAACTACTGAAGCTTTTCTTACAGTGCTCCACCATCTTTAGATTTTCATTTGGGCGTTCTTGACTTCTCTCTCAGTTTTTCTTTTCAGTTTCTGTGTGTGATTTCTGTGTGTGCACGCAGCCCTGCAGTCTCATACCCTTTTATGGGGATGGGCGGGGCGTGTACAACTGGCACGTGCTTTCAATTTACGAGGACAATGGGATTCATCATTATAAGAACAATTCTGCCATTTAAAAACACATCATGAATCTGTCATAGACTTCTTAGGACCATTCTCAAGAACAAATTTAAGAAAAAAACTTAAGCAGATATTGGTGAATATGCCCCATTGTTTTGAGGAATAGTATATGTAAATTGAGGAAAGTTCAAAGATAAAGTTCAGAGATAAAACAACCAAATAACACACTTTAGGAATACAAGAGAAAGGCCAATCAGAAATGTAACATTATGGTTTTGGTGAGAGCTGCCTTACTCCACAGCAGATCCATGTCTAAACAGACAGAAGCAGAACTAAAGCAGGATGAGCCTGATGGAGAAAGAGGTGTGTGTATTCTGGTCGTTAGTTGTAGCCCAGGATAAGCCTCAGCAGAACGGCTAGCTGCAGCTAGGATGAGGCTAATTAGATCTGTATTTCTGAACACATCCATCTTCTGCTCCTCCCTCACTTCCCTCTCTCCAAATAAATTGTTCTTTATTACTCTATCATTCAGGTTATTGTCTGTGAAATAATGAGACACTCCTGGTCAGGGCTGGCTTAATTGATTTCTTTTTGTTTTTTTTTTTTTTTANTTTTTTTTTTTTTTTTAATTTGGTATGTGTGCATGTATATGTTCAAGGTATCATTATTAGCTAGTCAGGGATTAGAAACCTGAGAAGATTAGCTGGTGCGAATGACAGATGGAGAAACAAAAACATTTTTTTTCCCTTTCTTTTGTTAATATCTTTTGAATTTTATTATTGCATTTAATGGGAATTACTACTTTTTCACTTAAATATTTATAAAAATACTGACCTTTCACACATTTAGAGACATAGCACTTTATAATGAGTTGTGGACATGTTTAGCTTTGGCTGAAATATAAATATCCCACATATCACCATCACTGGTCATTTACTCTTCTTGGTCTCACTTATTCACATAACAACAACAACACACACGCTGAGGAGGGGGGTGGGTGGTAGTGTAAATGTTTCATTCCTGCTGAATGGCAGGTTAAGTGAGGATGTGATAGTACCGCTGACAGTAATGACAACTTTAATTTCCTTTTCCTATTGTGGAGATTTATGTGGAGAAATTAAATTCTAGCAGCTCGCAGGCCTCAATAATCATACAGGCAGAGAGTGAAAGAAAAAGAGAAACTGTTTTCATGGTCACAATATATAAAAGAAACAGGTTAAGCACCAGGGGAAAAGGAGGTAATCTGTGAGGGCTTAATAAACACAAAAGTCATTATACAGATGTTAAAAAAAAAAAAAAAAANTTAAAAAAAAAAAAAAAAATGTCTCAGAGCATTGAGTAATATTGGTTCATAAAAGAGCTGAGGGTTACAATAAGCTCAAACAAAAGCAGCTCCATGACGCCACGTGTCACCTCAGCTTCTCTTTATACTGATTAAAGCATTTCATATGACACTGTTTACAGTCTAAATCTAAAAAAAAAAGAAAAAGAATTATGTAATTGTGGGCTAAAATTTTTAGAGACATTTTAATTTCCCCTTAAGTAACCGACTTCAGGTTTAGCAGGGACTTTGTGATTTATTCGTAACTTTTATCCGTTGATGAGCTCTTGGAAATGTGTTAGGCTTTCTGTTACAGAAGCTAAGCAGGCTGGAAACTGAGTTATGAGTGACTGACCAATCTGAAAAAATTAACATTTAACTCAAGCGTCTTCAGTTGACATAAAGTATTAGCTGTTTTGTGAATCAATATTCCACCATGTGGTAGCTGACCATTTTAGCCATGATCAGCAGCGGCAGTCACTCATGAAGGCATAAACTGCTGCAATTGTTGAGAAATGGGAAAACAGTGCTGTTTCTGAAAACGAACGCTGAGTGAGGAAGGAGTCATTCAACAGCATGCCATGCCATGAACACGGGTTCAACTTCAGCATACTGCTCACCCTTCATTTATTAAAACCAAACATTATCAGATGACACACACCATTGAAGTCTGACATCAATAGACTAATCTACACTCACAGCAGCTGCATCTGTGTGTGTGTGTGTGTGTGTGTGTAGGTTTAATTACTGCATGACTCTGAGGCCAGTAATCTTGACTAAAACATGTTTGACAAATACGTTTTTTTGAAAATTTATAAAATTCAGCAAAAAAAAAAAAAAAAAAAAAAAAAAAAAAAAAAAAAAAANAAAAAAAAAAAATAGAAAGAGCCAAAAGAAATTCAACGCTTACCCATTTTAAAAACATGCCCCAAATTTAATCGCTTTACCCCTTCTCACACAGGGTTGAGTTCACTGAGAAATGCTTGATTTGGAACTTTAAGTGCTGGTTTGATCCACTTCCACATCCTCTCTGATTATTGTCTTGCACAGCACATTCATCATTTCCTGAGCATTTATGTAAGACAGATCATGGTGTAATGATGCAACCTTAATGCAAGCTCATGAATGCACAATTAAATAAGAGAGAGAAAGAGAGAGAGAGAGAGAGAGAGCAGTAGAAAGAAGCGAATTAAAAACAATAAAGAGAATAAATAAAAGGGCCATTCCCCCTCAGGAAAATGTTCCTCTTAATATTCATTAACAACAAGCGGTGGGGAGTCTGTGAGAGTTGCCTTGCTGACATGAACACAAGGACTGAAATACTGAAGGGATGATGTAGGACGCTCATTGGGGACACATGCCAGACAGCTTTGCTTCTGGTACCCTCACTTTCTCTCATCAGAGCTGCGTATGCTTCCTCTGGCATGTCTGTCTGAGAGGCGGAAGGTGGCAGAAACCGCCTTCCCACCGGTCAAATTGAGGGGATCTGCATTTGGCAAAATTTCCAACTCCACCACTCTGCCAGGCATGACTACGTCACTTAGATCAGCCAGGTGTAGTGAGGTGTGAAAATGGGGAGGATGATAATTTCTCCCTCAAGCTCTCTTTATTTCTGTCTGTCACTGTGTCTATGCTGCAGGGAGAGAACTGCTGCATCATTTATGTTTCTACTCCTTTTTAGAATCATGTGGAGATCGCAAACACACACACAATTCCTGTTAATACTCCCTGCTCAAATGGCTCTTTTATATGATTGTACACATTGAGATTACAAAGACATGCGTGTGCGCGCGCACACACACACACACACACAGTGACAGTCACGTGGTGCACCATCCTCCACACATCTGGTTTGGCCAACAAAACTCAGGTAAGCAGTGTGAGGTACAAAAAAAAGAGTTCTTTAATTTAAAGACTTTTTAAATGCTGGCAATAGGTTGAAAAATGTACAAAAGAATTAAAAAACCACAGAATAAATAAATGAAAAACAAAAACAGAAATACCTCAAAGTAGCTGTAGCCTCTGACGCAGAGGACAAAAAATTGCAGCTTACCAGGTAAATTTAACAAAGGTAGAATCCACCTGTATGTCCAAACACACACACACCAACCTGAATGAGCCAACGCCCTGATATACACTGGCTCCACTCCCACTGATACACAGAGGGGAACACTAACAGTAAACTACTAAACAAAACCACCAAAAAGAATAAACTACAATATTTTTGCATTTAATTATGTTTTTGTTTCAAATCCTAACTAAATATAATTTCTATAATATTACACAATACACTGATTATCTGTTTTTAAGTCAAACCGAATGCCTGAATTCCTGTGATATTTCACCTGTGGTATAATCCATTCTCACTGTGGAACACCATAAAGAACCCACATTGCAGTCGGTCGTCTTTTGATGACGGACCAGTGAAGAACTCTACAAGTAAGTTACAAACATTTTTCTCCATGCAGCTGTTACAACCATTGATCCTGTGCGCTTGGCCTGACAATGAAAATAAATTACATGCAGAAGAAATGTCCGTGTGTGTTTCGTTTATTACTGTCCATTTTTAATTCTGTGTGCTGTAAATGTATTGTCCAAACCATGACACGGCATGTCGGCCGCCATGCCGGTGTGGTTACAATGTGCAGGTATCCTGCACCCATTACACACGCACACACACACACTCTTGCACCACCTACTTCCCTCTCTATAATGGTCTCACCCTCTAGTGTGGATGTTCTGATGGTGTGAACACGGTGGATGGTGCATTCTGAGTTCTTCTCTGATCGATTCTTGTGTGACCCAGAAACCGACCTGGTCTGCCATCTTTAAGAACTTTACAGAGCTTTTATTTCTGTTGAGGATTGAGGGGCGAGGATGCAGGAAGCTCTCCGTGAGTGAGGAAACCTGAGATGCTCCTACAGGAAGTCTGTTACCTGACAGACACGCCCCTTTACTGGAAGTCTGTTTCTCATTGGTCAGATCTGCTACAGCTGACNGTTACCTGACAGACACGCCCCTTTACTGGAAGTCTGTTTCTCATTGGTCAGATCTGCTACAGCTGACCTGATACACTGATACACATCTTAATATGACCTCATCATGAGTTTCATCAAACATGTGAACAGAAAAATAAAATGACTCTGATTTTTGATGTTTGATTTAGTCTGATTGATCATCCGATTAAAACGACTGGATGTGTGTTTAATGCAGCTCTGAATGATAAAGAATCATAAAACAATAAAACAACAAGCAGCAACAAAATCCTCTGACATGTTTAACAAAACATTCCATTAGTTAAAGTTCATAATGCTGATAAACTTTATATTTTAACTCTCTGAGCAGTGAAACACACTTAGAAATGTGACAATCTGTAGATTAGGAAGTCAGATTGTTCTGCATGTTTGTCAAACTGTTCATGTTCATTGTTACATAATAATCAGAATAGTTCGTTATTTTATTATCTTGTAGAAACTAAAACACAGCAGCTCCAAGCTGATCAGCTGTGACATCATCAGTAAGCCACATTGCTTCAGATGATGTTTGTTTCATTCCTCTTAAATTGTCGCTCCTCAGCTCCTCTGTCCTCTCTTCTTTTCCTCGTCTTCAGTGGGTGGGACTAAGACACAAGGAAAAGACGCAAGTGAGGGAAATGTGGAAACAAAATAAGGACTCAGAATGCACTCAAGGTCTCTGAGGAAGTGGGATGAGCTGGAGTCAGTAGTGTATAAAGATGTAAAGTTTGTGCATAGAGTAACACTAGAGGAAAGGCTGTGGAGTCTATTCAAAAGGTTTATGCCTTCAGGAAATCTTCCAATTAGATAATGAGATACAGTGTATTGCATGTATAGCTGAGGGTTTGGCCTGATGGTGGTGCTTGAGTTTCCAAATGGAAAGGATTCAACCTCAGGTAAGCATTAACACTCTGCAAATTTTATGGAGCAAAACATTTTCTGTAGAGAAAATTTTGGCTTGAAGGTGGTACAACAAGAAAGGTCGGGGGTCACAAACAACGAATATCCACAGCAAAGTTCATGGGGATAAAAACTTGTCATGGTCAAAAGTTTTGCTTGCTGTGGAAATTTTGATAAATAATAAGCTCATCTGGTCAACATAATCATTAGAAATGATCTTGGCAGACCAGGAATATTGATAAAGTGACTAGCTGAACATCAGCTTTAGTCTTTGTTACCTGTTAATATCAGCAATCTTGTTTATTGAATTCCATTCTCAGTAAATCTAATCAGAGACTTGATTCCAGCTTAACACAGTTATCTGATGACATGGATGCCAATTCTTATTTGCAGTTTCTTCACAAATGCTCAAATGAAGGATTCCATTGCTGTCCTTTCCTTGTGCAATCCAACACTCCCCCTTAGAAGGAATCAAAGGGTGCAAACCAATAGCATCCATGCTGTCATGGAGACAGCAACACAGGCTGGATTTACTCTACAAGTCTTGATGCTCAATTCTGATCTTTTGCCTATATCTGATTTTTTTGTTCATCATATTTACATTTTCTTTTTTAAGCTGCTCATATCTGATACATGTATTTACACGCTTTGACCTTTGACCTGTAGCAGCAGGATGCAGCTATGCATGCTCACATTTCTGAGACAGATGGAAAGAAAACGCTTCAATGGACTAAGATGAGAGAAGTATTTAAAATCTGATCAGCGGGTTAAAACTTTCACATGCAGAGAGAAACATCTGATATGTTGTGTGAGCATTTATCTCTCCATCAGGACATGTATGTTCATCGGTTAATCACGGAGGAGAAGCGGGTGGAGTTGGAGTTTTGCTGCTGTAACAGGAGCCTGTTATCACACACTAACACGTCTATTTGACATAAACACACATCAGCATGTCTGATATATACTGTATAGTATGTCCTCCATTTCTGTTTACAGAGAGCGTCATCAGATTGATGCTGACATCATCATATGCAGATAAAGCAGAATGTTACATAGGAGTCAGAATGGGAAGGAAATTGATCTGTGGACTTAGACAGCAGTAACATTGGTGGATATCTGATACATATCCAATTTATTTTCACATATGCAAGAGGCCCAAAACAGATCTGAGAATATTTGATTCCATGTGGCTTTTTACTATTTACATCTTCAGGAAACATGTCTGATATGTGTCACCTGTGAGCAAAAGATCAGAATCAGGTACGTGTGTGTGACCTGATTCTGTATATTCGTGTAAATCCAGCCTTAGAGGGCTCAGTCCTGATAAGATGACATCAGTGTTATGTGTGTTTTTGTGCACCTGTTGGGAGAGCTCATAAAATGAGGAAGGGAAGTGGGGAAATTAGTCTGTTCTATAAATATTTGGGGAATAGGCGAGATGCTAACAAGGTGAAACAAACCTTCAATCTAGTTCCTATCAACACATGGCCACACTGTAGACAGGCCACTAGAATCCGCTTTATTTATCTCATCCTTTTCCTTCTTCTCTGCTTCCTGCCTCACTGCTCTCATCCATGAAAAACCTTGGGTGAAAAGAGTGAAGGAAATAATGTTCTTTGATGAGCTCTCTTTTTTTTCATTCCACACAGTGGTAAGAAATGACAGCAAACATGACCATGAGACTGAATGCTGGCACGCTGCAACATCTCCAGCAAAAACAAAAGCTAAGGGCATTGAATGCTGACTCCTGGAGTAATCAAGCAAACAGCTATTCACAGTCAAGGGCAAGGCCACACAATCCCACCATTCTGACACTCTGAACAAGCAACAAAGTGCAGGAAAGCAGCTCGGACACGGTGGGTGTGAACTGCTTTTGAGAGCAGCTCAATGTGAAAGGCAGTCAATACCACTCTGGGAAGAAATTAGTTCAATTTAGCTATTTACATAATCATGTTCTGAACCTTTGTTCCACAAAGTGCAGCACTCTATCCTGAGAAAGCACACACATGGTGTGCATTTTATACAATTCTGAACGCTTAAATAACTGCACACACTAATTAAACCTTTTGGGTCACTCTCACTCTTCCACATACAAATAAAACAAGCTTTTAGTACATATAAGCAGCAGTACATGAAGCATTTTTAAATCTCTGTCTGCTGGATGCCAGGGTAAGAGACCATAAATGTCATTAAGATCTGCCTGGTTACTGGACTCACCCGAAATATGTGATCAATTAGTATGGTAAAACTTTGATAACACTTTGATTAAGGCAATACATCTATTTTCATAAACAGTATAAATTCATGTAGGGTTACTCTGATAGCAGATGTAGATTATGGTACCGTAAACTGATTTACTCAAGCATGTAAACATCATAATGGAAATAAATCATCTTCACATGCATTTCCTCATCTGCTTAACCAAACATCTCATGTAAAAGGTTGCAGAGTCACAAAATCGCAATGACTTATCCTCTGGAGACCATGATAACTCATCACCCTGGGTGTCGTTGGGTACCCTGTGGCCTCTAAGGACCTTTTTCAGATCTGTTGTTTGTTCACTCATCAATCAGGGACAATGTTTCATTTACCCTTAAGTTCAGTTTGGTTTTTCACAGAAAAATTCCAACTTAAATATACTGACAAAAGTCATGTGAGGAAGTCGTTCCACTCATTGGTCAGAAAATCAAAACAGGAAAAAGTTTACTAGAGTTTCCACATGAAACAATGACAGAATATGCATATGTTGCCACTTGTACTCATCATTTGGGCCATTTATTAAAAAAAAAAAAAAAAAAAAAAAAAAAACACATACACACATTTAGCTTTAAAACCAGTCATTTATATATAATAGATAATAGACAGAGACATTTTCTCCATGTAACTTTATGTATGTTTATACTGTATGTATGTCTATTTAAATACATTTAATTTAGCTCTCTGTTGCAATCAGCAGTTAGTTTAGATCCAGGAGCAACCACACAGAAAGCTTATCATCTGTAAATATTGTCTGTAAAAACCCTTGAAACATCATCAAAGATGCTTCTAGAAGATACTGAGAGTTAGCTGAAAGCACCGACGCACTCACTCAAGCATCCTGGGAGAAATGTCGTCTCCACAGCCACAAACTCCCTCTCCACGAAGAAGAATGCGCTGCACAAAATGTTGAAATGTTGCCACCTTCCTGCATAGCTGACACGGGCTGCTAGTGTTGTGTGCTGGTGTTAAAAAGTAAAACTTTTGAGATGTGTTCAAAGTTTCACGCGGCTGATATATATGGGAATTTGTAATTGTTTTATAATGTTGTACTCTACCTCTTTTTAGCATTGTAGCATGTATTATTTGTATAGCTCTGCTAATATATTGGAATAACTTAGATGATTAAAATCTTCAAGTTTCAGGTTCAAATACAGTTTCCCTCATTTCCAAGTTTTCTGAAAGTCATAAAATATTGTAGATATTTTAAGTAACACCGATTTTGTTGCTACTGTATTTATTTTTTCAGCTACTTTGTTCTGATTCTTGCCTGATGAAACTTTTACCAGCATAACTATTACTGGTGAAAGCCATTTGCATGAACAAGTTTAATAATCTTCCAAAAGCTCAAAAAATAATTCTTATTTTATTTAATTCTTATTTTATTTCTTATTTGCTTATTTACATTAAACAGGTTTTTGTTGTAACCATCTGCTTTTGAACAACATCTTCAGCTGAAAGGGGTTTCAAAAGGATTCTAACAGCACATAAGGTGCTAGTAGGTAACCCCTACTAATACATTAAATATATTAATAATTATATTATTATATTATTAAATCGTATTAATTAATTAATTATAATATAAATATTAGTATTTTGTAAATAATCCAGCGCCTCTTAAATCATTTGTTTCTTTCTGTTCTCGCTTTGTCTCCCTCCCCAACACCCCCACCCCCCCACACACACACACACACACGTGATGTGACACTGTGATGCAGGAACTAGCTAGCTAGCTAGCTACTACCACAGTGTGTGGCTCCTCCTGCCACTCTAAATCATGATGATGATGAAATCATGACAGACAGCGTTAGACACTCTATGCTAACCTGAAAAACATTAGCTACAGTGTGGGAGTTTTTTGGATTCAGTAACAAAGACAGGAAGTTGGTAGACGCCCCAGTCTGCAGGAAATGCCGATCGACAGGAACCACCAACCTGTTCACCACCTTCACCTCCATCATCCTGCAGATTTCACCACTGTAGAGACAGGAAGTAGCAGTTAACTTGCTAGCCTGAAAAAGGAAATGGTAGGAAATGAAGGTCTTAGCTGTGTTGCTAAAGCTAAGTTATTAAGGCGTTGGACTTCATGGGATTTTCTCTCTCCTGGTTATTTGTTAGATTTGTGGATCTTTTGTTTATCAGGTCATCTGGTTCCTTTACATGATCTGTTAAGGTGGAATTGCTCTTTTTGTAGCTTTTGCACAGTTCTGGTTACAGACTCTCCACCTCCCCACACTCCTATTTGGAGTCTAATTCATTTGACAAAAAAGAGACAAAACACACAATAAACAAAGTTAAAGATGAATTTGACTGATAGCATTATTTTTTTTTCTAATTTTCTATAGATATCATGATAATATCATTATCATGAATTCTTTTGTCCATGATAATCGTAGTGAAAATCTGATATCATGAAAGCCGTAGTCTGTTAGTATATTTTGTGTATTATTTTTGCGTTCTTACATTTTTAAAAAATAGTAGCATTTTTGTGTATTATTATTATTATTATTATTATTATTATTATTATTATTATTAGTAATTTCTTTTTATTTCACCTTCCATCTCCCAAGTCGTGGCGAGTCTGGCACAGACAGAAGTGGATGCTGGTTGGTGTTATTAGCATCCACTGTGTTGTACCACTTACTGCCTATCGTCTGAAGGAGCTGCTTTGATGATTGTGATCGTAGATTTTTTTGGAGTCTTGTTTAAGTTTTTACATTTGTTTTTTTTTTTGTGTGTGTCCAAAAAGAGAAATGCAAGTATGAAGAAAAGTTCCAAAGTTCCTGAAAATGTTCCTGCAGTGCGAGAAGCACTTTACTGTCAGGAGAGAACACAGGAACAGTGCTGGGCTGGGTGATTTTTGGCACAGTGGCCACAGTCAAAATTAAAGTGTCACTTAATGGAATGTGATCCCTCCCTCCCCCCACAAAAAAAAAAAAAAAAAAAAAAAAATCCTCTTACACATTCAAAAACTATGCCATGACTAAGATGTGATTTAATATGAAAGACACAAGGAGTGGAGAAAAAGAAAAAAACACTAATGTGCATGCACTTCAGGAGTAATGTGTAGGAAGTGAGTAAGGAAGTGGGAGAAACTTTTTGGCATATGCACAAGGTGAGCAGTGTTCACTGATATCAGGCAGAATAGTGAGGACACAGAAGCAGAGACCGACTCACAGGTAAGGAGTATAAAACAGCTTATTTAGTACACAGAGAGGTATAAATCCACAAGGGGCAGGCAGAGTCAGAGTCCATCAACAGGCAGGTCAGATCCGGTACACAAACAGGGTGAAACAGGATAACAGGTAACGGCCGGACTGACGGTGATGAGCAAACTACAATCTGGCAGAGCACTAACGGCAGGGCCAGGGTTTAAATGAGGAAGGAAGGAGCTGGAAACAGAAGGTAAGAGAAAGGGAAGCCCCTAGTGGGCAGGAGGAGGAATAGCAGAAGTGGATGGAGCGGTGACAAATGAATTGGCTCCTGTTTTGGATTCATCATTGTTTAATACAACCCTTTTTCTGAGTGTTATTAAATGTCTGCGTCTAACCTGCAGACATTTACTGCACACATCCTCTTTAAGGTGCACACCCGTCCATGACCTAAATTGACTAATAATGTGCTACTTACTGTTCCACGTTGACACGTCTGTAGTGAGTTCAGAGCTTGACACTTTTGTCCTCAGTTTTCTTCAACTGACTCCTCACTCTTTCAGCCCAGTTTGTATCTTAACTGACGTTTCAAAAAACATCATCACCAGCTCGCTTTTGCCGCAATCATCAGATTTGCTTTCACACCTTGAGGCCCACTAAGTAACCACCCACTCAGCAATGGAAACCCTAATCAGCACACACACACACACACGCACACACACACACACACACGNACACACACACACACACACACACACACACACACACACACACACACACACACCTCTACATACACATTGCATACACAAATTCCATCACACATTTGTGTGTTCACACACATTCACACATGCATGCATGAATTACTGTAACACTTTTACTTTTCTTATTTCTTTGCCACCATATCACACACATCAAAATTGTCTCTCTCTCTCTCCCCCCCCCCCCCCCNCACACACACACACACACACACGGTGATGGTCAGATTGGAGTAATAACACTCTGTACAGGAACTTCATCTGTTCCACTGTCCATGTTTCCTTAATGTCATCCACAACTTCAACATTTCATTATTCATTAATAAGCTCTTTTTGTGAAGATTCCTATTTCAAATGTGCCAAATGAAGACAGAAAAAGCACAGTGCTGACATTAGTAGTATAAATGTATAGTTGAGTCTGGTCTTCAATAAGTATTTTTAGCTTGAGGACACATTTTTAGGGCCTCCACTGAAGTGACACCTAAAGATACTTCCTGTCAGGCACGGGACCCTGAGATGAAAGGCATTGTGGGTACAGCTGGAGGGGATGGGTGCTCTCTTTGACCACACTTCCTCTGGTTTTCCTCTGGTTCATGATAAAATGATCATAGAATGATCAGGAGATTGTCGACGTCTTAAGACTTTCTCACTTTGTTCCATTTCTGATCTTTTCATTGGCTGCCAGAAGCAATGTACCTTGAGGTCAGGCCATCCATTGATCCTACATAAGCACCAAGTGTGTTGTAGATGTGTTCAGCCTGCGTTGGAGAATATGAGTTCAGCGGCATGCTCTGCTGGTTACCCACTTCATGTGTATGATATGTGATGCCCATTTAAATATTTACAGGATGGTCGCCTTCTGCTCTAATTGGCAAAGCAGTGAGTACACACACATACACATTTACATGGAGTAGCTTACACAGTGGCATTGTCTGTGGACATTCTCAGCCATGAGTGTTTGAGTGATACATATTTTCAAAGAAAATGTGCATCACTCAAACATCCATAATTTAAAGGAAGGCCTAAGAATGTGTAGAGAGATTAGAGGGAGGAGAGAATGGCATCCATTTACAAATCTATATCATTTATAGAGCTCCATGCTCAAACACCATGCTCCATATATGTACAGTGTGTGTGTATGTGTGTGTGTGTGTGTGTGTGTGTGTGTGTGTGTGTGTGTGTGTGTGTGTGTATGTGGAGAATATTTCAGCTGATACTGTCTTCACATGACATGCAGCTTGCTGAAAGTGTAGCCTGTAGAAAACCAGCACAGTGCATTTATTGTTAAATCTCTTGGCACTGCGTGTGCTAAGCTGCTGCTTTGTAAGCTGCATGCATGTTCTGACAGAAAACACGGATGTCACTTCACACGCGCTGAGAGTCGAACACTTTTAGTTCACTGGCTCATGTAGACAACCACAGGCATTTTGGAGAAACTGTAGTTTCATGAAAAACAAGCACACACTGAGCAAGATAAAATCACATAAATCCTATTTTTGTTACGCTTTGAGTGAACATAACGCTTTATATTCAATAGGAATCAGAGGTGTGTAGTAACACGTTCCATTTACTCCGTTACATTTACTAAGTAACTTTTTTTCACCAAATTTACTGTGTAGTTTTATTGCAGGATACTTTTAACTCATACTTGAGTATATTTAAGGAAAAAAAAAAAAACACTTTTACTCCGTTACATTTGGTCGCACTCTTTGCCTTACTTTTGATTTCACCGTTTGAATTTAGTCACGTTCAGTTTTTCTCTCATTGTCAGACACTACACACTGTCTGCTTCAGCTCCCAAGTAGCCACGCCCCCACCCTCCGTTTCTATGGTTTCACCCAGAGCAGAACAGTCATGGTGGAATCAACAGCAGGAAGTTTAGAAGAGGCACATCCCTGGCCACACATTCTGACGCTGTTTTCTTTTCAGCTACATAACGCATTGCGTCTTTGTCTGCTAAAAATGTGACATTTCAGCTTCTAAGAATCAACATGGAACTTGAGGAAACGTGGCGGTAAGCTGCAACGTTAGCTACTTAGCTAGCTGCTGCTGCTAATGCTAACTCAAGTTTTCCTGTTTTTTTCTGAGCAAATTCATGAAGCTAACCTAGCTACTTAACTAGCTGCTGCTGCTAACGCTAACTCAAGTTTTCCTGTNTCATGAAGCTAACCTAGCTACTTAACTAGCTGCTGCTGCTAACGCTAACTCAAGTTTTCCTGTTCTGAGTAAATTCATGAAGCTAATCTAGCTAACTGTCTTAACTAGCTGTTGCTAACTCAAGTCTTCCTGTTCTATTCTGAGTAAATTCATGAAGCTAACCTAGCTAACTGTCTTGGGGTCAGGCCAGAATTGTCATGATTTGTTATGTGGTAAATATTTGATGTATTACTGTCTACTGTTTCTTTATATGATATGATTTGGATTGTATTAGAAGCTACATGTGGCTACTTTGCATTTTTTTCCTCAGATGAGCCTTTATAGCTTGTTGATTATTCTAAAGAATAAGCTTGATCAAAGTTACTCACTACTCAAGTAATCTTTTTAATAGATACTTTCTTACTCTCACTCAAGTAATTATTTTGGTGACTACTCTTACTTATACTTGAGTTACTATTATCATAAAGTAACAATATTTTTACTTGAGTACAGTTTCTGGCTACGCTACACACCTCTGATAGGAATATAGAGGGGTAACAGTGGTGTTTGCTGTGTGCCCCACTGGCTCCTCCCATAAGACGTGGTGGCTCCTCGCCTCTGAGGGCACTGAGATGTGCAGGCCCTTATCGTTCCCAGGCTGCCACACAATCGCAGGATATGGCCCAAACTCCCACCCTCNCCCCAGCAAGTGTCCGTACTCCCACTTGTAGCTTCATGTGACTCATGCCTTGAAGCATCATGACTGATTTCATATTGACTTAATCTTTCTGGATCCTTTTATGTGAATCATGGCTTATTTGCTGTTTATATCATCCTGTAATCTTTTATTGTTTTTGTGCCTTTGTAATTTACCTGTTTCTCCACCTATGGCTCCTTGTCACACTTGGCCGTTTGAGGAGAGGGAATCTCTCTTTGAATTGCCTCGCCACACATTTCTTCCTTTTTCCTCATATAATAAGGTTTTTTTTTTTTTTTTTTTTTTTTAAGGAAATTATTCCTCATCTTCTTAGACGAGGAGTAATTTAGACAAGGAAGAGAGATACTGTTGTTATGGTGACTTGCGGTTCCGGTATGATGGCGCCTGGCTTTGGCTTTGCTGCTGCTGTTGCTAGTCTCCGTGTTTCCTGTTTCTTTCTGCCGGTTTTCTATGCTACCCTGTTGTTTCTTCAGTTTGCTAACGATGGGTTTGCTATGATCGCCAGACTCTTTTTTTTTAAAATCAGAGATGCCATGGTGATTCAAGGCTCCTCACTATCCCAAGTTTGTGGCTTGCAATTTCCATCGCCTGTGTCCGGGCTGGTGGCCCAGCTGATGTCTGTGCTGGCGTCCTTCAGAATTCTTTTTGCCACAGATCCCATAGAAGGAAGAAAGAAAGAAGAGCCGGGGCCCAGGAGAAATTATAACTGTTCTGGAAACTGTTCATTTAAACATGAATGTCAAAAAGCGGAGAACTTGTTAAAAAAAAAAAAAAAANTTAAAAAAAAAAAAAAAATATATATATATGATAAAATATAACAACATAAAATGGCCATTGGCCTATACAAATAAACTTGACTTGAACGCAAACACATAACTTACCTTCTAGTAACGATTCCTTATTCAGGTTCTGATAAATATAATGAGATCTTTCCTGTTTCACTTATATATATATATATATATAACACATTTAAAAATGGAGATTGTCTACCTGTGGAAGCATGCATAACCAGTGGTGGGCCGTGTATTTTACACTTATGCCTTCAGTGCTATCCTCCCATAATTAAACCACCTTCTAATAACCTCAGCATGACACTATATTCACAGTATTCACAGTGACAGTTATCGAGTGGAATAAATTGATTTAAGACGAGGATCAACGCCTATGACAATTACAACACACTAACTGCAGAGACATGAATAGGATGTAGCATTATTACGCATTATGACAGGATGCTGCATCACATATAAACATGGCATAGCCTAAATCAGTGTCATTACCAAAGAAACAAGAACAAACTCACAACAACCATCACATTTACTCATACGACCAGCAAGTAAGCAAAAATGCTGTAAAACACAAATAACACAATCAGATTCAACAGGCTTCTCCACAGATTCCAGCCACATAAAAATCCATCAGACTTACCAAAGCTGCTCATCATCTGAAGACAAAGTCCATCCTCCTTTCTGTCTTTAGAAAGAGTTTAATGGCACGGCTGTACAGTACATCAGTGCATTTCAGTTCCAAAATGTGAAAAAAAAAAGTGTTGTAAATCTATTTCTTCTCCTCCTTCTGTGACGGGTGGGGTTTGGACCCAAATGCAGCACACAGTACAACTCCGACAAGTAAAGATCTTTAATAGAGCTCTCAGTCCAACACAGAGGCAGGCAGAAAAACTGGCAGGACAAAGTGCCTACACTGACACAGTCAAACAAAGAGTCCAAACACAGAGACTGGAATCGGAGTCGGGGACAGAAGGCAGAAGTGATAACCAGGGGGGCGACGAGCAGAATAGTCCAAAACAGGCCGAGTCAGTAACAGAATGTCAGTCCACAAATAAACGCTGGAGAGTCTTGCATCGAGGGTAGCTAAGAACAATCTGGCAAAGGGTGAGTGTGAGACTGGGGCTTAAATCCATGCCTGATTGGTGCTAATTGGTGACAGCGTCCAAACCTGAAATGAATCAGGCTGATGAACGGAGGTGAGGAGCTGAAGACCAGGCAGGCAGAAATGGCAGGTGAGTAGCTGAAGACCAGACAGGCAGAAATGGCAGGTGAGTAGCTGAGGACCAGGCATGCAGAAATTGCAGGTGAGTGGCTGACCAGACATGCAGAACTGTGACACCTTCAGCCATTGTGTGTTAAAAAAAAGAACAGGACTAAGTAAAAATTGAAACAAAAAATCTAAAGCACTACATCTAAAAATCTAAACGTCAAGAAAGAAAGTTTAAATAAACATTAATGCTCCGTTACATGCTAGCTAGGTTTACTTGAGTTAGCTAAGCTAACCGGCTCTCTTCTTCTTCTGATGAATTTCTGGTAGGCTGTTTAGCTGTTAGCATAATGCTGTACTCTGATGACGTAGGCCAAGGCCAGCCAGAAGGCCCTGACGTGTAAAAGAACACGCCCAACATGGTAAACTTGAAATCTGATGGTTAAAATATATGACAATGAACAACGTTGTCCCATTTGCTTGAATAGCAGAGAGGATTCACTGGAGATTCTGAAGGCCTCAGGCTAGATTTTTACCCGGAGACAGCACAGGTGGAAAATCTGATTGNGATTCTGAAGGCCTCAGGCTAGATTTTTACCCGGAGACAGCACAGGTGGAAAATCTGATTGGATAATAGCTCTAATTTATATGAGCTGCGCTGGAAGCAGCGAAATTGAGGGAGAGAGTACTGTAGCGATGAAATGACGTTAATAACAAAAATGAATGGCGCAAACTTTGTAAAATACATATAGAATTAATTAAAATATATATTAAATTATAAAAACATAATTTGATGGTTCTGACAATCTCTAGGCCAGCAGAGAAGGCCTTGCTGGCCCTGACTGCCTGCCACTGCATCTAACCAATCAGTGATGTTCGTTCTTGTGAGCTCCATGCAACTGAACCATTGGAGAGTAGCTTCCCTGGGTTGGAGCTAAAAAATTATAGTTCTTAGATCAAAGTGGGTCCAGATCTCTTGGTGCAAAATGAAGGGAAGTACATTTTGCACCAAATTTGGTGCCAGTCTAGCTTGTGATTCCTAAGATACAAAGTCTTGGATTGTCAGGACCAGAAGGACAGACGGACCAACTGAGTGAAATTTAATAAAAAAAGAAAAAGATGTTAATACATGTTACAGCATGAATATATGAATGTATTTTTCTTAGCTACAAATAACCATGCAGAAATTATCACTGTGCTACTATAAGCTGTCATCACTGTCAGCACACTAGAGACCACCATATGATTATACTGTCTAAACTATCTGTCAGAGCATTTTCATCTTATTTGATATAACAGAGAAATAGAGAGATGGGGGAGATCCTGTGAGATGTCATGAAAGTCTCAGTCCAGATTTGACCCTATGGTTTTGCATTTACCCAGCATGTATCTTGGCAAATGAGTCAGCAGGCCAGTCCAGACACATCAATCTACATCAGAGGGATTTTTAATGAGCTGCCTTTTCCGACCGGAGTAGATGTGCTACA
Organism: Lucifuga dentata; assembly: GCA_014773175.1. Classification (NCBI taxonomy): domain Eukaryota; kingdom Metazoa; phylum Chordata; class Actinopteri; order Ophidiiformes; family Bythitidae; genus Lucifuga; species Lucifuga dentata. The sequence continues at coordinate 71,795 of VXCM01002284.1, forward strand.
GGCCACTCCATCGTCCCCAGGGCTCATTGGCTTTATAGGCTTTATATTCCTGCATACGTATATCCTACACACACACACACACACACACACACACACACACACACTCCTCTACAGACAAGTGCATGAATACATGTGCGAGGGTCATCAGGATCCCTTTAATGACATCATATTCCTGCATATATCCTGTACGCAAGCGCAAGCACACACACACACACACACACATACACTGCCTCTTCAACAAATGCCTCAAACCCCAGAGAAAGGTGTGTTGTATGATTAGTTATTTTTCAAAGTATGCGAAAGAATATTTAAGAATTAAAGTCTCTGACTTAGCAAGGCATTCTGCTCAATCAGGAAAAACTAATGGTTTAAAATGAGAAAGCACGTACTTCCTCACAATCCTAGAAATGCTTAGAGATGTTTGATCTACAGCTGGATCTTCAGCAACACACCCAGACAATGAGTTTGCTGATTGGCTGATGGTTGTAAAGATTTTTGAGAATATCTAAATCCTGTTTGGTAATATCGGCGCTTTAGGCTGAGTCAGTCTCATGCCGTCTTATGTGTTTCATAAAGTCATGAAAGTGCATCATAATTTTTGTAGCTGTGGCCAAGGTCGGACTGGGACGCTAATTTTACCTACAATTCAAGTTGTTGGGGGGGGGGGGNGGCCCGGCCCACAGTCGGCTGCGGCCCACCGCCTCTCCTGATGGCCAATCCGACTATGGTTGTGGCACACTGTGTCATGTGTTGACCTGTGGCCAAACTTTCCACCAAATTTCACTTAAACCCTACAGAGGTACACAGTTTTTGAGACAAATCAATAGATAGAAGTGAAAAAAATATCCTCTGCTGATGGATTTAACAGTTATGAAAAAAAGTTCCCAAAATTATATATCCTCTACCAGAATCTAATCAGAGCAAATTTCTCTAAGATAGAAAACACTATCAAAGATCAAAAGGCAGAGAACAGAAAAATATGGATTAATGTGACTCTATCAAAATAAAACCATCTTACAATAAAAACACTCCAGCAATTTGATGTTCGGAGCGCCTTTGTGTTTCCACAGAGTGAAGCAGCAGTAACACATTCCAGCCTGTAACAACAAGGCTCTCCCCGAAGAATGCGAGCAGAAAATCAGGTGGACTGCTTTCTGAGGAAGAGAGGGAGACAGAAAGAGAACAGGAGAGCCACAGTGACCAAAAAGAAAAAAAGAAGGCTACTACTACTGAAAGCTGTGACAGTGATTGATGTCTGAGCGCTCTCCCTTATTCACTGATTAAACCCATCAATCTATATGCAGAAGAGATGTCCGATGCAAATAGGCCCAATCAGGCAGGACAAAATGGTTTTGTCAGGAAGTTATGGAAATAAGAGCATGTCTCCCACTATAGGTAAGGCCGAGAGAGTGTGAGTGAGAACAGATCCAACGCTGTGATGCTCCAAATTAGGTGATTACATGCTCGCCGCTCCCCCTCATTTGGCATTGCTCCAGTGGTCAAATTGTTCTGCCATTTTCTCTTTCTTCGCTGGCTGGATAAAGCCTGGTGGCGGCGTATGCTACACTACACAATGCAATTGCCCAGACCACTTCAGCAGCAGCAGCAGCAGCGGAATGGGGGGATGTTTAAACAATAAGAGCTGAAGTGAGGTGGTCTGCTGCTTCCAGACTTTATGGGGATTTCCTCTGGAATTACGCCCTCATCACAAGTTATTCTTTGGCAGCTAGTCAATTATAGTTAATGTTTGACTTCATATATCTTGTTACGTCAGCAAAAGACCTTATGATTGGAGCAGATTTCTAATGTGGCACCAAAACTGTGAGCGTTCCACAACACCTGAGCAGCGTGACCTGCCATCAGCTCATATGAATACAAAAGAAAAAGAAAGAAAATTACATTTGTTGTCAGGGAAAATGCATTTCTCTTAAGACCAGAGAGAAAAATGAATCACCTCTGAAGGCGTCAAGCCATTAATTCCAGATGGGTCTTTTTTTTCTTTTTTTGCTTTGTTTTTTTTTCCCCTGTCTTTCCACTTTTTTTCTGTTTTGTTGCCCTCGTCTGCAAAGCCTGACCATTTCAATATCTCAGCCTATCTAATAACAGTCATTCCTCCGTGGATTCTTCCTGTCTCATCTCACTTCCTTGGGTCCTGTGCCTGTGTGTTGATAGACGTGTGTGTGTGTGTGTGTGTGTGTGTGTGTGATCACGGCCTCTCTCCATAAGTTTCTCTCTCTCTCTCTCTCTCTCTCTCTCTCTCTCCCTTCCAGCCAATTGTGATCCGAATCAGTTTAATTAAGTAACAAATTCTGTTGGCATAGTAACAGCCCAGCTAATTTATCATGGGAAATAGTCTGTGAGACACACAGGTTGCTTGGCAACAACCAATGGTGGCACAAAGATTCACCAATGACAAATTGCAGAGGATGCAGATGCTTTCTGTTGACAGGCTGCTGCGTTTGAGTGATGCTGATAAAAGGAGGGGCAACTTATTGTGTGTGATATCTGTCGAGATGAGAAGAAGTACTCTAAGCTAATGAACGACACACAAATGCACACACGCACAAGCATATGCACATATCTTTGTGCTGTTTATGAGATATTTCTGTGTGTGCGTAAAGTGGGTCGTTTATACAGTTTACGTATGTTGATATAATTATACAAAATCTGTCTTTAGTTTTATGATACTAATGGTGCCTGACTGATAATGTCTCCATCTCCTCTTATTCTTCAGGTGTTGGGTTGGGTATTGGGTTCCACCTGACCTCTCCTGTTTCTCCTGTTTCCCGGTGGAAGAATGGGTGCGATTTTTCTCTTCTGTCCCCAAATATTTTGTCTGAGTTATTTCTTTGTTTTACGATCAGTTATGGTGTAAAATTTATCAAATTCAGATCGTCTAGCACCAGTTCATTTAAGAATCTTGATGGATTGGCCCTGAAATTTGATTATTTTTTGACAGATAAAAATTTTGACCTGATATCATGGTGGGCCATGCAAAACTTTCCCCTTACTTTTATTTCTTTTCTGTAGGAGCTGTTGGTTGATTGTGGAGGATTTTTATTTTCTTTCTTCATTGTTTCATGTCAGGGGAGATGTAAACAGAGATCACACTGTAAACCCAAATTAGTTCAATCTACTCAAAATATTAGAGGAAACCGATTACTGAAAAAAAAAAAAAAAAAANAAAAAAAAAAAAAAAAAGAGTTTCCAGACTTAATAATTATACTTTCATTTAATTCAATAAAATTGAGTTTACTATACTCAAGTAATTTACTTAATCCTGAATTAAATATTTTTGGCTGCATACTGATATAGTTTGCTATTGTTACTTAAATAAACCAAGTTAAGCCAAGTAATTTGTTTTAAGTTTAAATCAATTAAATTATTTAAAAACAGGTTCAGAATCATAGTTACTCAAAAATGCATTTTATTACTTTAGTATTTTTTTAATTTAACCTTTATTTATACAGGGGGAGCTTACTGAGCATCGGATGCTCTTTTGCAGTAACACCCTGTTCACACACCTATCAGTGTGTATAAAGAGTGTAGAGGAAGACTTTTCAGTGAATGAAGTTTTCAGTTTTTCAAGTTTTCAGTCTGCTCAGTGAAAAGTCCCTCAGTTAAAGCTTCAACAAAAGGAGGGCAATATAATCAGAACCCAACAGCAGCATGCAGCAGGGAGGTCACTAACAGAAAACACACTCTCTCTGATGGTTACACACCAAAANAGCAGCATGCAGCAGGGAGGTCACTAACAGAAAACACACTCTCTCTGATGGTTACACACCAAAAAGCAGAAAGCATTCAAATGTAACTCAAAATGCTACAGCAACAAATAAACTTACACAAAGCTATAACATTCACAAAAAGGATTATAACAGATATTTACAACAGAAGTATTTCCAACAGAGCTAGAACTCAAAGCATGTAACAATGCTGCAAGGCATGCTGGGAGAATCAGAGCAGAATCACGTGTGTCATTTAACTCAAAACAATTGAGTCATTAGTACTCTAAACCACCTAAACTCCTGTAATAGTTGACAGTACTTAAAAATTCTTCAAGATTTTAAGTTGTATTAACTTGTGCAGGGTTTTTGAGTATTCCTTATTCAATTTTTCTGAGTGGAGTGTACTATTGGAATTTACATTACAGTTCAAATAATCCCAGAAGCCTGGTCTTTTCTTCACACACCATCCAAAACACAATACAGAGACAAAACCACCTACACATGCACATCTCTTTATCCAAAACAATTTCAAATGAAAGTTCCATTTTTAACAACCTGGATCATATTTTCACAGCTTTTTTAATCATTCTTTATGGGTTGTTACATTTCACTTATCAACTTTCTTCTATTCCTGAACCAGAAAGTGCAGTGATCAGGAACAACAGCAGGCCTATGACTAGGATAGGACAGACAGTTGCTCAGGTTAAGAACCCCAAGTTTAACGATACTGAAACCATGCAAAAAGTACTTATTCAGATTTAAATCCAAAGTGAGCGTACACATGCTCACAAATGCTGGTTAGAATCGTTCACTGCACAACCACACACAGGCTAGCTCGATTCCTTGTGGCCCCATCACAGTGAAATTAATTGAATTCACTGTGAAATGTTGCAGGACTTGAGCATGGACTTGAGCATGTCCACCTGAACATGTTAACCTGAGTGGAAAGGAGAGATGCCTGCAGGCAGAAACCTCGTCTACCTGTAGAGTGCACAAACAGCCATCATGGTGTAACTGTGGTCAAATGAAAGAGACACTGTGTGTTCGGGAGTGCATACACTGTACTCGGGCAAATGTGTGTGTGTGTGTCTGTGTGTGTGTGCCATGCTTGCATTCTATAAATGGGGCAGTTTTCTTTGTAAAGTTATTTTAGTCTGGCAATATTAGATGGTCTGTAATAGCATTGCAGAAAATATGGAGACAAAAGAAAAAAATGTGTACATATGTCTATGAGTACTCATTTTAGTACTGGACACCTTTGAGTACATGTGTATGTATGCATGTTCATATTGGTGTGTGAGGAGCACTGAGAGATCAGTATTTAATACTGATCTGATACTGATTGCCCATTCACAATGTGTGTGTTCAGACCAGGCCGGACTTTATAGTGTGCGCTGCAGCCTGCCATAATTTAGCTCTGCACATGAGTTAGCTTTGTTTGCTGTACGGGGTCGGGTTGAGACTGTGCCATTGGACTGGAACATATCCTGCTGTACCTGGAGTATATCCTGCCACGCAGACCACTTTTTACTGGCACAGCTCAATTTGAGAACCGCTCATCCAAACAACTTCACAAGTGACACTGCACGTCCTTGGGTCCTGAACAATAAACCTGCTGAATATCAGCTTCATACAGTACAGGATCTAGAGATGTTGGTGCCACAGACACAGATTCCTGGATTTATAGATAGATGCTGTGCTTTTTTTCTGTTATCTGCTGAAACCTGTTGCTGTTTTCTGCCATGTAAAGGTTTTAAGTTATTAGTGTAGTGCTTCAGGGCTGCCAGTTGTTTTTAGCGAATAATTTGGTATAAATAAAGTTTAAGAAACCACAGTAGTTGTTTTTGTGCCTTTCTTAATTTAGCTGTTTGAATGTTTGTTATAATCGTGCAGGCTGGGTGAGAAATGGAGCGCAGCAGAAAAAGACGCACAGTAAAACGAGAAAGTTGTGAGATCAAAACTCATTATTTAAATAAACTGACTGATCAGCTGAGTGGACTTATCTATCAAAGTTATTGATCACTAACATGTGAGGCAAATGAACTTTGAAACGTCGCCCAGACTTCATATGGCTGAAATTTACCACCAGAATGAAACACATCTTAATTTTTGTGTGGCAATGTGTTTTATGAATCACTTCTCTGACTTAAATAAGGAAATACTGTAGTAATGCCTCTTTCAAGGCAAATGCTAAGAGATGCTGTAACCTGTGTTTATGAACGAGGGAACATAGTAGTGTGACAATATTTGCTTTATTGACATGGTAAGCTTTATGAATCTAGCCCACTGTGTTTTCTGTGTAAATGTAAAAGCTTTCACAAACTGGCTGTAGGTTGACTCCCTGCTGTGTTATAGCAATCAGTGGCATTTATTCATATGAAAATGTCTCTTATTATTGCTCTGAAAGTTGCTGAAAATGTGGCTCTTGAGCCACCATGGTAACAGCTCACAGATAGGCATCATTCCTGTGCTGTGTGTTTGAATTGTCTTCAGCATGTTGTATTTATACCTTGATCATCTGCAGAAGCTTTATCGTTGTGATGGTAGCCTTCAAAAATTTGTTTGCATGAACGGCAACTCATCTTTCAGATTTTTACAGTTAAACAGTTAAGAATGAGCGAAGAATGAGGTGGTCTAAAAGAAAGAACTAATCAACATCTCTCTCTCTCTCTCTCACACACACACACACACACACACACACACACACACACACACACACACANCACACCTGACCAGGGCTGGACTGGGATTAAAAATCAGTCCTGGACTTTTGCCCAGACACCACCCATTCTTACCTACCAGCCTCCAATAAATCAGGTCTTATAAGTGCTGATATGTAATCAGGACAACATGAATGTATATTTCCCTTAAATAGTCTCACACAAAAGAACAATTTTAATGACTTCTGCATGAAAACATTCAGAAAATATAAAATAAATGAAAAAGTATTTGGGGACACATACAGCTTTGTGTTGATCAAGTTTAAAGGAAGATAATTGTATGTTATATATTAATTTTAGAATTTTTTTTTTCCATTTCAAAATAAGTTCACGCCAGTCACCCATTAGTATATGACCAAATAACAGTTACGATGAAGGAGATTTAGTTAATAAAATGAGGACATCATGGATATCATGATAGGTGATTCAGCAGTGAGCTTCAGATGCTGTTTTTTTTCTGCTACTTAGCAATTATTCTTATTATGGTCTAGAAGATGGTGACATGAGGAAAAAGCATTTGATGTCTGCTATTTATAGTNTTTTTTTTTTTTTTTTTTTTTTTTGCCTATTCATCTTATCAGCCCTACCTCTGCTCTCTCCTCCTGCATTCTGTCCTCCTCTGTCCCTCTGCAGGAGGATGATGTCCCTCTCTGAGCTGCTGCTGCACATAAGGTGGTGTCACACTGCAGCAAACATGTCTGTGACTTTTGGACACTTAGTAGCATCCCACTTTAACACCTTAAATTTTTTCTCCTGCAATTGTTCTGTATCTCCTTGGTGTTTTTTTTTTTTTTTTTNTTTTTTTTTTTTTTTTGCAGTCGTTTTCCTGTCCATTTGCATGATGGACACTGTTGACTTTTTCTGCATCTCTCAGTTCAAGAGGCAGAAGTGGGATGTGATTGGGTTGGTATCAATTGATACAAACCAAACTGGACCACTGGTGCAATCCTTTCCCGCTCTGTGGGCCAGGTCTGAATGAATGAATGAATGAATAAATAAGTCACACACTTACTGGCCCACAGACCATCGGCCCACCGGGAAAATGCCTGGTATATCTGATGGCCAGTCCATTGCAGTACCTGACCATGTGGACCATATCTTTTTCAACTTATACAGCAACTGTTTCCTTTGGACTTCAACTTTCACAGAAAATGAGCAGGACATTGGCACCACGTCATTTATTTTGGCTCAGGGACTAATAGTTTATTTTGCTTAAAAACTTGGTTCAAACCAGCTGAGCCCAAATAACCACAATGGGCAAACACCAACAGAGACCTGAAACTAGACTGAACTCGACATGGAGACTAGACATAGTTTGAACAGTATGTTTGTTGATGACTACCTGCGCCTCCAGCATCATTTACCCATTCTCCCATGGCTTCATGCTCCACCGCTGTTATTATCACAGGCAGAGAGAGAGGCGAGTGCCATCGACAAAATTTCCAGCATGGAAAAAAAATGAAATTTTAATTGATAATTTTGGTTAAATTGTTTTGATCAGTGCATACAAAATGCTGGTTTAGCTTTGTAAACCCTAGATTAACATTTTAATTTACGTCAGTTAGGCTTTTGTCTACTATGGACATACAAGGTTTTGTCAGGACATAAGTTTTCAGACACGTTTCAGGTGAGAGTGAGATGCTGCATTTGATTTGCACTTGGACCTCAAAATTTACAACGTCTGACTGGGAAAAGACAAACAAAACGACTCAGAATTCCTCCTCAGAAAGTCAGCCATTGTTTCTCAACCCCAGGTTCAGTATTGACACCATTTCAATATGGCTGCTCACGCCATAAACAGTATAAAAGGAACATTTAGAAGCATTTTCTTTCAGTCAATCAGCATGAAAAGACAGTAACAGGTTAAACATCTAACACTGACAATGCAGCAACTGTTTTGAAAAGGTAGATAGTGAAAATATAGCTTCTTTTGGTTTAATAGAGCAAATATTGCATGTAGTTTCCCACTTTGTTAAGCTCAAACGTGTGGTGGTCATAAATGATGCAATTCCAACTTTCAACTTTCCACTTCTGAGGTATTCTGATGTATTGAGGTATTCTGAGATATTCTTAGTTATTCTGATGTATTGAGGTATTCTGAGATATTCTGAGGTATTCTGAAGAGGCATTTTGAGGTACAGCAAACACAGCATAAGAACATATCTGACCTTTGACTTTCTTGTTTGGTGGAATTTGAAAGGAGGCTGCCTGGATAATTGATTTTAATTATGTTTCCAAATGAGAGTCAGCTCTATTTTATGGTAATCACAATCTATCTTTTTTTTTTTTTTAAACTCCGCACTAAAGTTAGAGCACAAATATCAGCCCCATTTACTATAATGCAGAACAAAAAAAGTAAAAGCAAGGACTGAGATTCCTTACAGCTTCAGTTTTTCATGACAATTGTCATGGAGAGTGAGAGGCAATTTCTATTTGTGACAAAGATGTTTGGTGTAATGCATATCTTTGATATGTTGTCTCTCTGCCGTGCACAGTCCCATCATAAACCCTCGTGCCCTGAACGAATGATGTGCTCACTGGACGATGTGGATACATGATGAACGTTATTCATCACATTTGAATTATTCTAATCAATTTGCTGTCAGGCTAACTGCTGTGGCTGTTACAGTGATACCGGCGTCAAGCACCGTTTGGTTGCAGCTCTGTGCTGCCCATGAAATTTATACTTTCCATAAGTACTCGTAAAACCTTCAAAGCATGACTGAGCGAGGAGAGTCGCCCCGCTCTACTCCTCCACCCAGACATCCTCGTCAAGAAGACAGCTGCAGAACAACAAAGTCACCCACAGACAAACAGACAAAATTATGTGCCGCAATACCATCTACCGCAATACCAGAAAAAAAAAAAAAAAAANAAAAAAAAAAAAAAAAAACAGATTGCAAACACAATAACACAATAAAGACCAGTAGGCATAATTTTTCCGTCTTTCAGCACACAAATAAAGATGCTTATGAATGAGCGGAGTCTCAATCGCTGATTACGATGTGACACGAGGCTGTTCCTCACACAGGCCGCGCTCATATCAGCTGAAAGCATCTGCACGTCTGAGTTATGTCCCACATTCACCAGTCATCTGAGCCACTCAAACCTACAAAAGGGAAACGTAATCATCCAATGCATATAAACCAAATATTCCAGCAGACTGGAGACAAAAAAAAAAAAAAAAAAANAAAAAAAAAAAAAAAAAAAAATCTGGATACCTTTTTGTCATTTGATCAGCAAATGTGGAAAATATGTACATTTACCAAGGTGCTGTACTTTTGTAATTTTCAGGTATTAGTAGTTCCTCCGCTACACATATGTGGAAGCTGTAGTAACTACTCACTTTTATACAATATTCAGAATTTGAGAAAATTTACTCAGCCTGTACAACATAGACTGGTCAAACCTTTGCATGGCTGCCTTAACTGACAAGTTCCTGCAATGATCCTATTTACTGTTTTTCTGCAACACATTCTTGTTTCTGATCACACCAAAACATTTAACTCACTCCAACATGTCACATTTTCATGCCATAAACAGGCAAACTATGTAGAATACAGAATCATAACAAATTCAGTGTGCATGAGATGTTTATGTGATTATTTTGCAAAAGCCTGGTGGTGTTTTGTGCTATGTTTATTCCTTCAGATCCTACATGTGTAATCACAGTCTGACAATGTGTATCACTGAAATGACAAATTCCCTGCATATTCTGTTGGAAGACAGTTTAACATCAGAAAGAGAAGCACTTCATACTTGTAGCCTGTGGATCAGAGATGCTGGTCAGAATCAGATATGAATCTTTACTCTGGTGATTTCTTTACTCTGAAATCACCAGACCGTCAGTCTGCTGCTCTGTCTCTCACTGCCAAAAACTTTAGTCATTATGTGTCTGCTGATTGAATGAATTGACTGATATGATAAAGTTAAAACAAACATTACATATCAATAAAATGGGTTTGTATGATTTCAGAGATGAACATGGTTGCTCCCCTATCAACCCCCTTATAAAATGACAATAACATGGGTGCACTGTGAGAGAAGCTGGTGGCAGGTAGGCAGTGGACAGCATGAAACATCGTCATGACTGACACCAAAATCACCAGACTGCCAGTCTGCTGCTTTGCCTCTCCTCCTGCTACAGCACATGGCAAATCACGTAAAACGTTACAGGAAAAAAAATGACCGCCCCCCCTTGAAAATGCCACTCTGCAGCATAAAGCTGCACCTAAGGGGCAAATTTAATAAAAAGTTGCAGGTATTTACGATGGAGCCACACTGAGGGTTTGTCCCTGCAAAATAACAGAAAAGTGGCACAGGTGAACACTGTATGTTTCGGTTCATACATTATGTACTTTAAGATGTTCCTGTATATGACAGCAAAAATATGAGAGTAGGTAAAAGAAATCCATTGAAGTGGATTGTGCAGCCGTTTGACGAGAGGAAACTGCACGTGTTTTTTTAACACCTGGCAGAAACTCTGCAGCACATGTTGAAGAAAGTTTGATCAGGTCAAGAGATCACAGATGATAGTGAAAACATGACAGCAGCAATACTGCATTAAATGACAAAATATATTTTTCGCACAACTTTATTTTCTCACTACTACATCCCTCTGTTGCATTCACTTCAAGTCATTTTAAAGTGTTTTGCAGTTTGCTGTGATCCAGCAAACCATTTACATAATATGTTGATATTTTAAATCTGTTCACTGCAGAGATCTTGTCAGTTTAAACATGCTCACTCTTTCATAATTCCTTAAGTTACTGACTGTCTTATTTAACTATTATTTCCTCAGTCAGATGGATAACACTGTGAGCATTTGTGATCTGTTTTCTTGCATAAAGTATGTGTAGGTGTGTCTTAAACAGCTGCTCTTTATTAGCCACACTTCATTCAAGTGAACTAACCTCTTCTCATTTATATCAACAGTGTTACTATGTACAGGGTTAGGGTTATACCCCTAACCCCTCCTTAACCCTAACCCTACATACAATAACCTAACCCTAACCCTAACCGTACATACAATGCAAAATTAAAGAAATGCAGCCACAAAACATTTAACGCCCTGAAGGTAATTTGCGGTACATTTACCAAGTATCATCTTTAGTCAAATCCCAAAATTCACATCAAAGTAAGAAACGTAGCCAAAAAAGGAGACTTAGGTCAGGCAGCCCTATTTTCATTCAAAGTGCAAATGTAACCTCTCCACCACTTCTCCAAATATATAAAAGCAGTGCAACCAGAGGCAAAAGTGAAGACAAGTTTTACCATGGTTTAACAATACCCTATGGCAATTAATGAAGAAGAGGGATGCAGCTTTAAAAAATCTCAAAAATCAGGTTTGGATATAGACCACTTAATATATAAAAGCCTTACGGATAAAGTCATAACGCAATGAAGGAAGGCCAAGGCAAACTTCTTTTTGGATGCTATTTGACAGGCAAAAGGGAATCCCAGAAAGTTATGAAGAAATATTGATAAACTGGCTGGAAAAGAACACCTCAACAGTGGAACTATAGAGCTTATGTTAAATGGTACAGTTTCACTCTCAAACAGTTTTAACAGTTATTTTATTGATTCTGTCTTAGAATTGGCTTGAAATTTTACTGAAATTCATCCTTTAATCATAAATAATGATCTGAAAGTATAATTAAGTTTGAAACGTAATTATACTAATGAGACAAAGGTGAATAAAATTATTTAATCTTTATCAAATTCTAACGTGAAGGATCACTGGGACTTGATACAGTCTTCTTTAAAAAACATAAACATGACCTAGTTACTCCTATTACTCCTATTACAAATCAATCATTGACAAACAGCATACTTCCGATCGCTCTTAAAACTGCCGTTGTGACTCCAGTATATAAATCTGCTAACAGACAGGAAGTAACTAACTACACGCCTATTAGTTGTTTTTTTTTTTTTTTTTNTTTTTTTTTTTTTTTTTTCAGTTCAGTTGTATTATTTCAAAAGTGGTGGTAGAAAAGGTAGTTGCTGAACAACTGGTGTCACATTTTAATAAAGACTTACTCCATCCCATGCAGTTTGGATTTAGGAGTAATCATTCCACAGAGACGGCATGTTACTACTTCCTAGAAGATCTCCAGACAAACTTAGATAAAACAGGGTAATAGTAGCTATGTTTCATGACTTGTATAAAGCATTTGATATGGCCAGTCATCCAATACTTCTATCCAGATTGTCCAAATTCAAACTTTGCATCAGTATTGAATTGTGTTGAGTCTTATCTGTGTGACCGCTTCAGTGTGTTCAAATAAATAATGGGTTGTCATCAACAAAACCATGCCCAATGGGAGTGCCACAAGTAGGCATGAGTGAGTACACTATTATCTGTATCTGTACACATGCAACCAACTAAATGATCCATACTTGGATGGGTGGGGCTTAACCCGGAAGTGGGCGGGACATAGCCCTGAAGTGGGCAGGACTTAACCTGGAGAGACAAGAATTGCTAGCTCTATCCTAGCTTCTAGGCTAGTTATCCTAGGAGCTAGTAGCAGCTAGTAGAAATGTGTGTTAGTATCAGTATCTTTGTGTGAAAGTCCACAGTAAATGAATGTGTGTGTGTTTAGCTGTAGACTGAGAATAATGTTGAGCTGAATCTGAGAATAGCAACTATAGCTAATAGATGCTACTATGCTAAACTACAGCTAATAGATGCTACTATGCTAAACTATAGCTAATAGATGCTACTATGCTAGTGTGGACAGTTGTGTGGAGCAGCAGCAGCAGCTTTGTGTAGAGAGGAGCTCTGTGATTGGCTGCCTGGACCATCATGCAACTATGTGACACAGAGTTAGTAAGCACTACCCAATCAGATTTATTTTTCCTTCAGGAGTATGGATAGAGGCACATTTTACTCGGATGGTACTCCTGTTCGCAAAAAGTGCATTATCTGTATCATTTCTTACTACCTCTCCACCACCTCTCACCACTTCTCCACCACCTTCTCCACCATCTCTCACCACTTCTCCATCACCTCTCACCATCTCTCACCACTTCTCCACCATCTCTCACCACTTCTCCACCACCTTCTCCACCACATCTCCACCATCTCACCACCTCTCCACCACCTCTCACCATCTCTCACCACATCTCCACCATCTCTTACCACCTCTCACCACCTCTCCACCACCTCTCACCATCTCTCACCACTTCTCCACCACCTTCTCCATCACATCTCCACCATCTCTCGCCACCTCTCGCCACCTTCTCCACCACATCTCCACCATCTCTCACCACCTCTCCACCACCTCTCACCATCGCTCACCACCTTTCCACCACCTTCTCCACCACCTCTCCACCACCTCTCACCACCTTTCACCACCTCTCCATCCCAAAGGTGAAATGAGATTGTCACTCTGATGCATCCTTTCACTCCTGATGAGCTTGGGAATAAATATGCAAAAAAGGGGGCTTCATGGCAGAGAGTGAAGGTGGGGGAAGAAAAGAGGCAATCAAGGATAGCCACAGTCCCCGGCTGGACTATAAATCTCTGTCTGTTTCAATTGCTGCTGTGGCCAAAACGGTGTAAAATTCGAGCGGGGATGTCATCAATTTCTGTTAGCTCCTCTGTCCCGTTCTGTGCTGGCTGGCGGGCGGCTGTGATGAATTGATTTTGTCACTTGTGCTCAGTTCACAGTATGTTAACATGGAAGGGCAGAGTTGGGTTATGGAGAGAAGGTTAGCAGTGGTTTGGTTGTGACTGGCCTTCTCTCTCTCTCTCTCTCTCTCTCTCTCTGTGTGTGTGTCTCCATTCTGTCACTCTGCCTTACACTCAATATATATTACTTTCTCATTCAACACACCTCATTTTCTCCCACATCTGCATCCACTTTATCTCTGGATACCTTCACTATCCCCACCTGTGTGTTCTTACAGTATCTACCTATCTGTCCAATTGTTTATATCTACTTCCACCCACCTCCACCGTATAACCATCAACCTGCCTCTTCACCGCTCACCTTTGATTTACACACACACACACACACACAAACCTGCATCAGCCTGTTTCTTTCAATCTCTCCACCTTTCTAAACACATCTGTATCTTTCCAGCTGCTCACCACTTCACTGATCTCTCCTGATATTAATGGTCATTGATCATATTCATACAGTACATACAGTGCTTATCAATCTAGGATGGTCTCAGAAATTACATCATTTCTGTTGTTCTTCAACTTTAAGAAAGTATTTTCTCAAAGCCAGTTAATTTCATTATAATCATAAGGGGGGAAATAAGAGAGACAGACAGAGATGGGGAACAAATATATATATATATCTCTCTTATTTCCCCCCTTATGATTCTATGACACTATGTTTGCAACAGGCGGTCATTGTTTTCAATCTGATGTCTCTTCCTCTTTTTTCATTAAAAAAATAATTGTTCCGTTCTATTTACTTGTATTGTTTAATTTGCATCCCAGGAGCCATAGGCATCCTTTGACATAAAACCTTATCAGAACTTTAGTATCAGTGAGTAAAGATGTGTAATTACAGTATGTGCCCCTTCCTGACTTCTTTTATTCTTGCACATTTTTCACATTTAATTTTGTCAGATCTTCAAACAAAATTGAATGCAAGAAAGACAGCCTAAGTAAACACAAAGTACAGGTTTAAATGCTATCCAACATGTCAGCCACGTGAAAAAGTAATTCCCCCCAAACTTCGTAATTACTTGTGCGCGTTAGCAGCAATAACAGCAACAGCAAATGTCATTAATGATGTTGAGATTGAACAGGCTGCAGGAATCAAGCTGGCTGTGTCGAGTCTATTTTAACCAATTTGGTTACTTGGTTGATTGAATAACTAGATAATTAGTTTTTCATATGGGTGATATCCTTCAATAACTAAAATGATCATTTAAAAACTGTAGTTTGTGTTTACACAGCTGTCATGATATTACATTTTGTTTGATGATCTGACACTGACAAATATGCGAAAATAGAAGAAATTAGGAAGGGGCAAAAATATTTTTCATGGCGTGGTACATCATCTGGCTAATGCTAATGCTAATGGGAGGTGTAAAAAAAAGGGGCCAGCATACGTTCCTGAATTTAGATTTTTAACAACTTTTACCTATGATTACCTGCATCACCACTGACCAGTGTCTGCTAACACCTTTCCCATCTACCACTGATAATCCCCGTCTGTCTCCACCAAATATCACTACTTCACTCTCCATCTACCTCCATTTTTTTTTTTTTTTTTTTTNTTTTACTTATCTCCAGCTGTATGTACCTCCACTTATCTGCTCCTACCTCCACCTCCATATACTACCTACTCCATCTCTGCTCCTTTGGATATTTTGGATATACATAGCTGCCCCTATGATTCTCTATCATAGCATTAATTTCGACATATTCACAGAAACATTTATTCCACTACGCCAGCCCTGAGTGGCTGGCAGTCGTGATGTCTGCGTCAGGAACCTCTTCCTATAAATATGGTTGACGCAGCATCACTCGTTATTCAATCACCTCTTCTCACTTCAGAAGCCTTATCTCTCCTGGATCCTCGGGTGCTAGCTTAACTGTCCACAGATTGGAGCCAACACCTCTGTCGCCGGGCGCTATTCTTATGGATCCGGCCTAACTGCCTTCACCATAAGTAGGTCTCTCACTGCTCTAGCCTGTCTCCAAACAGTAGAATTAGTTTGTTTGGCTTCTTTCACTCTCTGGCATTCACATTAGCTTGGCTATATCTAGCAAGCTAACAGTAAAACGTGTAGCTCACAGGTCACCTCACCATTTCACTCCATTTGAGCCAGCTGTCACTTATCACTCCAGATAAGTCGGCCCCACTTTAACACTCCAGCTAAAGTTTTCAGCTGCCAAGCTGCCTCTCACCACGGAGGACGAAGGACCCAGATACCGTGTCTGCACCTGTGGGAACAAAATATCGAGCAAAGACTCACATCAGGTCTGCTCTTCATGCCTCGGGCTCGAACACGCCCGAGCTGTGTTTAACAACCCTGGCTCGTGCGACCACTGTTCACAGCCAAGAGCCTCCGCCGTCCGCTGGCCGGCCAGGCCATCTCTCAGAGAGGGAATCTATTCTTCCCAGAACTACTGCCAAGTCACACCAACTCAATGTGAGGATGGAGAATAATTCCAAGCTGAGTGTAAGATGCTGGGGCTCAATGCTGGATATGGATTGCTGGATAAATCCGCTAGCTGAGGAACCCCTCTTGCTCTATTATGAGGAAGAGGATGAATTGGTTGGCGAGGAGTTTTTGGTGTCTGACGAGGACGACGAGGAAGATTCCTGCTTCGTCCTGCTCACCCAAGCTCTTAATTCTCCGAGCATGAACACTGTTAAGGGTAATGGCGTAGCTACTCAGCTACAGCCCACCATTAGCATGGACATGCACAATGTGTGCAAATGTGCAGCGGAGAAGCTAAACATCCCATGGCCTAACATCACGACCGAAGCTGCCCGGTCCCACTACGAAGGCAAGAAGTTGCCTCAAGCTAAAAGGACCATGAGACAGCTCCTCCCGATGTTCCCGGAGCTCCTTGAGGAAGTGGTGGTCTCATGGCAGGAGAATCCCTACACCAGTAAGACACCCTGGAGCATCTTCCTTGGATTTTGAAGGGATGGAAAAATATGCGATGGCCCGCATGCCACCAATGGAAACATTAGTGGCAGCCCATCTCCACCCAAAACTGTCAGCTGTATCAACCAGAGATCCCACTCTCCCATCCAAGGCCGAACGTTTCCAGTCCACCTTGACAGAAAGGGCCTACAAAGTGGCTGCTTTGTTGGTGAGGGCTCTCAATGTCACGTCCATGCTCACGGCTTACCAGGTGGGGCTTTTTGACGATGTGACTGATACACTGCAGACATCCGTGTGGGAGGATATCACAATCACGGACATTTGTCTGCGTGTTCAGCATTGCGCTGTCCAAGCAATGGGTAAAACTATGGCCACGCTGGTGTTACAGGAAAGAGTGCGATGGCTCAGCCTCGCTGACCTGTCTGAGAAGGAAAGGGAGGAACTTTTGGACATGCCAATTGTTCCCGAGGGCATTTTTGGCTGCAGATGGACAGCTGGAAAGCTTGTACAAAGTCAAAGTGGGTTTTGAAGACAGTCTCCAAAGGCTACAGACTTCAATTCGCCACCAGTTCCCCCCATTTCAGCAGTCTGATTGCTTCCAGAGTGCACGGAGAGTCAGCCTGTGATTTGGGAGCAGAAATAAATGCTCTGATGAACAAAAATGCGATAAGAAAAGTACCAAACGAACAGAGCCTGGAGGGTTTCTATTCGAGGTATTTTCTGGTGCCAAAAAAAGGGGGAAACGGCATCGGTCCCATTCTGGATCTGCGCAGCCTAAACAAGTATCTCAGAAAATACAAATTTTGCATGCTCACGCACACGTTCCTGCTGCACTTGGTGCGTCCTGGCAATTGGTTCACATCATTCAATCTGAAGGATGTATATTTCCACATTCCCATTTATCCTCCTCACAGAAAGTACTTGAGGTTTGCATTTCAGGGCGAAACATATGAGTACCTCGTGCTGCTGTTCAGCTTGTCGTCAAGACCGAGAGTGTTTGTGAGATGCACAGAGGCAGCTATAGCCCTGCTGAGAGAGTGAGGCATACTTTTAGCCACCTATCTGGATGACTGGCTGGTGCTAGCGTGCTCAGAACAAGAGGCGATGATGCACACGAGTATAGTGCTGGCACATCTAGCCTATTTAGGGAGAAGAGTGTGTTAACACCCAGCCAGAGCATATCCTTCCTGGGTCTGATACTGAACTCGAAGCTATACTCAGCTCATCTGTCAGAGGAGAGAGTAAGCACGTTCAGATCCACTCTGTCACATTTTGTCAGGAAGAGACAAATTACTTTCAGTTTCTGTCTCAGGCTACTGGGTCTGATGGCATCAACCTTATTAGTAGTGAGACT
This sequence comes from Lucifuga dentata, assembly GCA_014773175.1. NCBI lineage: Eukaryota > Metazoa > Chordata > Actinopteri > Ophidiiformes > Bythitidae > Lucifuga > Lucifuga dentata. The sequence goes on from VXCM01002284.1 coordinate 90,184, forward strand.
GGGCAGACTACATATAAGGGATTTCCAGCACTGGGTTGCTTTTCTCAGGCTAGACCGCATGCGCCACAGACGCCACAGAATAACGGTTTCTGCGTCATGCACTCTGGTGGTGCGCCGTTGGAATCAAATCTCATTCCTGACAGAGGGAGTGTGTATGGGCACAGTCCTAGCCAGGAAGGTAACAACCACGGATACCAGCCTTTTCAGCTGGGGTGGTATCTGCGAGGGCAGGACAGTGAATGGAGTTTGGAGCAGTTGCCACAGCTCCATATCCTAGAGCTGCCTAGAGCTGCTAGCCATTCACTTAATGCTAAAACGCTTTCTCCCATTTCTAAATGGTCACCATGTCCTAGTGAGGATGGACAATACGACCACAGTGGCCTATATCAACCGTCAGGGGGGCTTGCGATCTCGCCAGCTACACACGCTGGTGCACAGACTGATACTGTGGAGCGATACGCACCTGCTTTCTCTGAGAGCAATGCACATTCTCAGCATTCAGAATCTGGGAGCGGATCAATTATCCAGAGACGATCCACTTTACAGGGAATGGAAGCTCCATCCTGCTGTGGTGGATCAGATATGGACACAGTTTGGACGCGCAACGGTAGACCATTTTGCGTCAGAGCAGAATGCACAGTGCCGCCTCTTTTTCTCTCTGCATGACCCAGGCGTGCCGCTTGGAGTGGATGCTTTCGCTCACGAGTGGCCCCACACTCTACTGTATGCATTCCCTTCACTAGCCCTAATTCCTCAAATGATGTACAGGGGTGAGGGAAGAACGTTTGACTCTAATTCTGATTGCTCCTCATTGGCCGTCCATGCCCTGGCTGGCGGATGTGATACAGCTTCTCTGCAGTCGCCCTTGGCCCCTCCCGCTGCGCAGGGACCTACTGTCCCAGGCTTGCGGTCAGATATTTCACCCTCACTCAGAACACCTCGCCCTATGGGCTTGGCATGTGAGTGGTTTAATTTGAGGGCCACACGGTTCCCACCAAGCATTTTAAACACCATTCAGAATGCTAGCGCACCCTCCACTAGGTCCCTTTATGACTGCAAGTGGAGATTATTTGAGGAGTGATGTGCTAGAACACAGGAAATCCCTTTTCAGTGTTCAGTGGGTGTGATCCTGTCCTTTCTGCAGGACTTAATTGATAAAAGAAGAACTTGTTCTACCATTAAGGTGTATTTAGCTGCTATCTCTGCTTGCCATATTGGGTTTGGGGGCACTACAATAGGCCAGCACCCCCTTGTCTGCCGTTTCATGAAGGGGACATGGAGATTTCTTCCAGTCTCCAAGCCTATGTCACCCTCTTGGGACCTAGCTATGGTCCTGGAGGCTCTTACTAAGGATCCCTTTGAGCCCATTGCTAATATAGAATNTGGGACCTAGCTATGGTCCTGGAGGCTCTTACTAAGGATCCCTTTGAGCCCATTGCTAATATAGAATTGAAAATGCTGTCTCTGAAAATGGTTTTACTAGTAGCTTTGGCTACAGCAAAATGTGTGAGTGACATTCATGCATTATCAATACACCCTACTTGCATGCAATTCACCTTAGGGAATCTGAGGGTGACCTTGAAGCCAAATCCTGCCTTTGTTCCAAAGGTAATTGGCACCAGCTCACCAATAGACCTTGCAGCTCTTGAGCCTCCACCCTTCTGTTCTCCTGAACAGCTGCAGTTACACATGTTGTGTCCAGTTAGGGCCTTGCATGTGTATGTTGACAGAACAAGAGCCTTCAGAAAAGGTGACCAGTTGTTTGTGTCATGGGCTGAGCCCCACAAGGGTAAGCCCATTACCAAGATGAGGCTTTCTCACTGGATAGTAGAGACTATTACTCTAGCTTATTCCAGGCTCAGGCCTCCAGCTTCCAGATGGTTTATGTGCACACTCTACCAGAGGTGTGGCAGCTTCCTGGGCTTTGTTTAAAGGGGTGTCCATTCAGGATATCTGTGCAGCGGTGAGCTGGTCATCGCCTCTCACATTTGCAAGGTTTTATAGGCTGGATGTAACTTTTGGCCCATTCGGTCTTGAGTGTAGGTTCCTCGAATGAGGGCTGCTCTTCCTTCACTGTGAGGAGAGCTGGCAGTTAGTCTTTCGAGGTAGGCTTGTCTGGCAATACGGGAGTCTCCATATCCCATAATGAGACATCGAAATGAATGCTATGATAGAGAGCAATAGGTTACTTGTGTAACCCCGGTTCTCTGAGTAGCATGAGTGAGATGTCTCACCAGACTGCCCTTCTTGCTGTTGGGGTGAAGTGAGGTGCGCTTATCTTGGATGATGAGTGACGCTGCATCAACCATTTTTATAGGTAGAGGTTCCTGACACAGGCGTCATGACTGCCAGCCACTCAGTAGTGGAATAAATGCTTCTGTGAATACGCTGAGGGGGCTTATCCCATAGTGAGACATCTCACTCATGCTACTCAGAGAACCGGGGTTACGCAAGTAACCTATTGATATGCGCGCGCACACACACACACACACACACACACACACACACACAGCTGCACTTTTTCTTACACATTATTCCGCTCNCACACACACACACACACACACACACACACACACAGCTGCACTTTTTCTTACACATTATTCCGCTCTTCTTCTCATTTTCAATCAAATACTCTCCCTCACATATACAAACAGTAGTGAGCTATAAATTAGTTGGCATGGACAAAATAATGGAAACACCTCATGAAAAAGACTTGTAGTTTCTCCTGCGTCATGCTCAAGACTCCACAGTGCCTTTCACACCACAGGAGCTTTTTTCGGAACTCAGAAACCTTCCTTCATTTCACAGCAAAGAATAAGGACCAATGTTGGTTCCGTAACTATAATTCCTGGACCACTTTGAGCTCCTGCTCTGGTGTAGCTACTTTACGATGCTGCAGGAGTTGCTGAGTGGAGCTAACAACACTGAACATCACATCAAATGCAAGCTTCCACAGACAGCTGCTCATGCTGAGTGTCTTTGTTCATGAGACAATAGCATGGTCCCTCAGGATGAGGAATTGCCACCAGAAGTTTCATTGTGTGTTTGCAGGTGAAATGACATGGCTGTTGCACTGTAGATGCCACTGCTCTAATTATGTGTGCTTGCACACACATTGTTATGCTGTTTTGTAAGTTTCCTGAAAGTTTGGCACATAACTTGTCCCGCACGATTGGGCCCAGCCCTGTCCATCTACGTCAAAAAGTGCAGCCTGATACAGTGTCTATATCTTTTCTAATTGATGCGATCAGCAGTTTTAGTAAAAATTGTGAAAAACTGGTTGATTTTTTCCACAAAGAATGAAAGGAGAGCTATTTCAAGTATTTTTTAGCTGAGAAACTATTAGAGCTACAGCAACAAAACTTAACAGATATATTCATATTCAACCTCTACATACAAAAATATAATTACCCATATTGACCTGATGGTGGCGCTGTAATAACCACTTTCATGTTTTGGCTTATAACTTTTGAAACCATGTGTCCTACATTCAAAATTCTTTTTTTTTCTGGATTCCTTGGATTGAGATGCATCCATCCATATAGGCCACACCCATTTCTGCCTGGATAGATTTTCCGCCATTTTTATTTTTTTCCAAAACAGTTTTTCTGTGCCTACTCCTACATGTTTAGCTCAATTGACACCAAATTTGGTGCATGTAATCTGGACCAATCCAAACAAAAATTAAAAATGTTTTTCCTACCTTCCAGACCACCATTGGTTTCAGTTCATTCTGGTACGCTATTAAAATCAACTTGTAAAATACTTGAAGCGTTCTTGGGATAGGTAACCATCATCACCAACAAAGCATATATCCAGGGTTTTTTTTTTTTTTTTTTTTTTNTGACTTCATAAGGCTGTGTAACTATTAGCAGGAGAAACATGGATTTTTTAAGGTGGGTGTATCACTAGAATATTTGATTGTGAAAGATTAAGAGGTTTTGCAAAAATTAGGAAAGCTAAAATATGGTTTTATCCTTTGGGAAATGATTGTCAGCAATGTAACATGTATGAAAATTGAATATATTAGGCTCAAACATGCAAAATGGTCAGCATGATCCTTTAACACTGAGTTTCTAATTCAAAGTCCTGGTTGAAGTGAACTGTCAGGCTGATGTAGAACTCTGTTGTCCTGTGTGGAATCAAGTGGAATTCCAAATAATTCCACTTGATTCAGCTCTTACTAACACACCAGAATAACAGCTGCACTCTGCCTGAGAGGACACCCAAGCTGTGGAAGAAATGTCCAGCTTCATACCAACACACTGAAAAAACTGATGTTGACCCCTTTTAGATGTTACATATAAAAATTTATCCTTATTTAACTGATTTAAAGGTGTTATTTTGTTCTGCTCAATTATTTTTGAGTAATTGAAATTATATCTCCCAGTGCTTCAAATATTCTAATTTTATTTAATTAAAAGCAACTAGAAAAAAATGTCACAGCTCAATTATCATCTCTATTAATTCCAATTAACCAAAAATATTGAGCAGAACAAAACATGTTTAAATCAGCAAAATAAGGCAAAATGTTTATATGTATCATCTAAAAGAAGTCAACTTCAGTTTTTCCATGCGGATACACATGGAACTGTGTTAAATGGGCAGTGGTGCCTAAAGGTCAGAGCAGCGAGCTGCTGCCTGACAGGTCACTGGTTCAATCCTTGGTCTGGCAGAAATCTGCAGAAATCTGGGTTGGGAAGTGAATGAGAGGCGGAGTCTATGGTTACCTGGGCACCAGGTATGAATGATGTGAGTCTGTGATGTGAGTCTGTTCCTGTAAAAGAGCATTTAATGCTCAGCAAACTACCCTGAATAAAACAAAGGTTAAAAAAAACTACACTTAATTTTAATATTTATACTGGACTGAACTACATTTACTCAAAAATATTGAGCCAAACTAACTAAACGTGTTTAAGTTTACTCAACATAGTAAACTATGTAAAAGTAGTAAAAGTAGTAAAAGTAGTTTGGAATGACTAAGGAAATTGAAGTGAAATGTACTCAATTTGTTTTAGCTAAAACCACAAATTTAATTTCACTGAAATTACATATAAATATTAAATACAGTCAACTTAAAAATATATAAATGAATCTAAATACATTTATTTCCTGCACCTGACATATAAAAATTAAATAAATTTAAAGTAGCATTTTGTTCAGTGCATGTTGCAGAGCACTGTGGTTTGAAATGAAACTCTTCAGCACCTCCAGCAAGAAAAGAGTGAAGAAGAGTTTACTGATGTCACCTTGCAGGTTTTTTTGAAATCCTACATTTTTTTTTTTTATTTTTTATTTTTTTTTGTGTATATAAACCTGCTCTAATATGACCTGTTATATACAAGGCCAGTGTGCATCATCCATAAATTGATGTAAGAAGCTAAAAAACTGGAGGCCTGAACAAAGTAAGAACAAAACAATTTGCTTTCATGAGCAGATTGTTCTTTATATTCTTCCAGACAGGTTTATGTTTTATGTTTTTTTTTTAAATGCACTTTCACTGCTGAGTGGAGGAGAGGAAACAGACATGCATCTGTATACACAGGCATCCCTTTTTCTTAAAGGAGATACTTCGTGACTTCATGACGGCAGCTTATCATGATTATCATTTGGTCTATTCGCGTAGCATTATATTCAGCTCATTTTATAGAAATTATATATGTTGTAAATTTGCTATCTATTTTCAGTGAAATTTATAGGATCATACTACTGACAAAAATGCCAAAGGTTGATGAATGCCAAAGTATGGATATGTTGTTCACTTGAATATGAATATTGTTGAATGTTTACATTGGGGGAAACAAAGTCATTTTCACATGCTTAAAATGGTGTTTCACCAGGAAACTGGAGCAGCAGGGGGCCAGGCTCAGCACCCAGGGTGTAGCATTCACAATGTTTTATAATGCCATTTCTTAATAATTTGAGCTATATGAATATCTACGGAAAGCTTAGCTTCTCCTGAACAAAATGAGCCCAAGCATATGACGGCATGATCCTGAGATAAATGTAGCTAAAGCACCAGATAGCCTCCGAGCTAAAGTGTAGTTTCATCGCTTCTCGATGACATAACTTCTGGGGGTGGTTTAAATTTTAAAATCCCTCTCTGTGATTGGATAATATACTAGCAGAGGATTTGATTGATGGCCCTATCAGCTTTTGTGTAGCCATGGCAACAGGCATGCGTTCCCCGTGCGTAAAACGTGCTAAAAGTTCAGTGACGGGCTTGTCTCCCTGATGTAACTTATAATCACAGCAACACTGCCAAACACCACAACTTTTTTTTCACTATGTTTAATCATTCTAAATATTTCAGCAGTTACAGTTTACATATTTAGCAGCATCACAAAAGTTAATCCAAGAAGCTGGCTTGTGTTCTGAAATAAACATTTGAAAAATGTATAACTTGAAATAAAATCCTCTGTTCGCCTACATTTTTGTGTTTTTACTGTCATTGCTGAACCTGAGAATCTCTAAACTTGAAGCCAAACCATTTTCCTGACAA